>LPNX010600851.1:131295-155863 GCA_001517045.1 Pseudotsuga menziesii | reverse complement strand
AGGTGAGAAAGGCAGCAATGGTAATCTGCCTTCAGAAGAAGAACAGCAGCTCCAGCAGCTGTTCGAAGGCTTGACCAGCGACATGAAGAGAAGCCAAGGTAGTTTGTTTCATTTTGGAACCAAACAGCCCCATTACTCGACCTCTGTTCCACAGCACTGTCAATGTTAATGTTATTACATTATCTCGTTTTGAAGATGTTTGGCGAGAGAAGGTGAGAAAGGCAGCAATGGTAATCTGCCTTCAGAAGAAGAACAGCAGCTCCAGCAGCTGTTCGAAGGCTTGACCAGCGACATGAAGAGAAGCCAAGGTAGTTTGTTTCATTTTGGAACCAAACAGCCCCATTACTCGACCTCTGTTCCACAGCACTGTCAATGTTAATGTTATTACATTATCTCGTTTTGAAGATGTTTGGCGAGAGAAGGTGAGAAAGGCAGCAATGGTAATCTGCCTTCAGAAGAAGAACAGCAGCTCCAGCAGCTGTTCGAAGGCTTGACCAGCGACATGAAGAGAAGCCAAGGTAGTTTGTTTCATTTTGGAACCAAACAGCCCCATTACTCGACCTCTGTTCCACAGCACTGTCAATGTTAATGTTATTACATTATCTCGTTTTGAAGATGTTTGGCGAGAGAAGGTGAGAAAGGCAGCAATGGTAATCCGCCTTCAGAAGAAGAACAGCAGCTCCAGCAGCTGTTCGAAGGCTTGACTAGCAACGTGAAGAGAAGCCGAGGTAGTTTGTTTCATTTTGGAACCCAGCAGCCCCATTACTCGACCGCTGTTCTTCTGCGGGCTCCGAACAGCAGTACTCTGTCTCCAATGGCGAATAATTCAGGAAATTCGGACATCAATGAAATCAAATCCACTCTGGAAGATAATAAAATCCATCTCGGCAGGGTTTATGAAATGTTGGGTGTTGGCGTCAAGGAGAATAGGGTGGCTGCGTCCGACATTAGATTCTTAGCAAACCAAATGAGCTACCATGAGTCCAGGATTGACGACAACGACCGCGACCTGCGAGCACTGATGGGCACCGTGGATTTTATTAAAGAGGAGGTTCTGAAAATAGCCAACATGAATGAATACAGCCATTGCCAGGAAACCCCGAACCAAGGCGACAACCCAATGGAGAAAACTTCTGTCGTACAGCCTGCTCGCAGGCTTGAAGGCAAGAAAAAGTAGAATCACCAGCTATGTTTTTATTTAGATGTTTCTCTGCATTTTGTTTAACAAACAGTTTGTAAGAATCTAACCTTCAATGGGTCTGAAATATTTCATAAAGCATCTCAGGATATCTAAACACTCTGCTATTAGTATAGGCATCATAATTTTAATCATCCTTCAGAACAGTCTGAAACCTTGGTTTCAATTTTGTATGTATGGCTGTGCACAGCCTTTTTTAACTCAATACAACATTTCTCTGGTTTTTGTTTGAAAAAAAATGTTAATGTTATTACATGGAATCTGATCGATGGATTGAAGAGTTGCAGGGCATTATTGGGAAGGAGAAAGTGGAGTTGTTCAACCTGCCGCTTTTCTGCCCAACACTTTCATTTCATTTGACACACAACTATAACATCAACATTGAACTGCTCCTAGATGATTTTTGTTGGAAGTGAGAGAAGTTTTCTACTCTGGCATGGAGGCTTGATCTAGCTAGGGTATCTTCATCTTGTTACATCCAAACCCTAAACAGCTAGGGCATCTTCCATGCAACTACCCTAAATCACTAGGGTACTCTCTCTATCTTCCTCGGACAGCAAGATCAGAGCTAGGGCATCCTCAAAGCTCTAGGGAACCACCCTAAACCCTCACGATTGCAACAGTAGGTCACTCTTCATTCACAGGCAGGCAGTTGTCACCTTGGGCAACCTCCAGTTATCCTCAGGCAGCCTGTCCATTATTTCGGGCAGCAGCACAAGTTCACGGGAAGCCCATCTTTACCCTCAGGCAGCTACTGTTTAACTCGGGCACATGACAAAACCATCGGGCAGTCACTTACAGGGTACGAGCAGCCTGCTCCTTTCTCGGGCAGGATGTTAACTAGGCTCGGGCAATCTGTTTGACTTCCAGGCAGATGAAAAAAGATTCACGAGCAGCACCAGAATTAATCTCGGCGACCCTTAAATTGATCTCGGGTAGCCTAATCTGGATTCGAGCAGGGTGATGCTATTCACAGGCTGCCTCTATAATTCTAGGCAGGCATAGAACCACCACAGGCAGGCAGCAGGAGGATCCGGGCAGATCTTGGCCAAACAGATCTGGCCCTGGGCAGACAGATCTATGACTCTGGCGTCAATAAAGACTTTCAGGCAGCCTCTAACAGAGCTCGGGCAGCAAGAAAAGGATCCAGGCAGACTTTAAACAATCTGCAACCTTCTCGGGCAACAGTAAAGAAGAACTCGAGCAACCTCAGGAAGATCTGGGCAGCCCTAACTTGTACCTCTGTCTTTCACTGGACATTCTTGGTCCTCTTGCTTCATGAAACAAACCCACTAGGGTTTGAGATTATTGGTCAAGCCTGCTAGAGTTTGACAATCATTGAAAAACATTCATCTCAAAATTCCGAGATTCTACTATTGCTGCAACTAACTCAGTCATCTCCTTCAAGGGATGAATTACTAATGCTTTTGGGGTTTTTGTCCTTTAAAGGTTTCCACGTGAAAAAACATCTTGTGTTCATGTGTGTGATGTTTAGATTTATCTACTGCACTTGTCTTATTGTTATCTTATAGTCTGCAAAATTTAAAAGAATACATGCTAATGCTAAAATTCAACATGGTATCAGAGCTTTGCATGTGAAGACCCCAGTGAGAGGCAGATTACTGCTGTCTTCTTAGACCTTGGGACATTTTGCTGACTTAGATAACCAACTTGTGTAGCAAAGATGACTACCAACCCTTTCAAACTGGAAGAGAAGCTTGAAAGTTCAGCAAATTACAACTCTTGGAAGGCTAGGCTCACAGCCATCCTGGAGGAAAATGACCTTGATCACTTGGTTTTCAACACCATAGACAAACCAACATCTAATGCTGGCAGAACTGCTTTCAAGAATAAGCACGCAAAGGATAGAAGGATCATCTATGACTTAGTCAAGGAAACCTTGATGCCCACCATCACACCATTAAAGACCGCCAAAGAATGCTTTGACACCTTGACGAACTTGTATGAGAAGAAGGCTCCTAGTCAGAAGAGAGTTTTGGAGAAAAGGCTTCGAACACTGAAGATGAACAAGGATGAAGGAGTTGGACCCTTCTTCACAAAGATTGCACAGGTAAGAGACCAACTCAGTGCTATTGGTATCACTATGGATGATGATGACCTTGTACAGACTCTATTCGATGGTCTCCCAAACTCTTGGAAAACCTTTCTCGCATCAGTAAGTGGACATGAAAATCAGCCAAACTTTGATAGACTTTGGCATGATTGCTTGGAAGAAGAAGGAAGAGTTCAAAGCAAGGCAACTGGCACTAAGGAAGAAAACCTTGCTCTTATAGCTACGACAATAAAGTTCAAGAAGCCCTCCCCTCAAAAAAAGAAGGTAAAGAAACCACAAGGTAAACCCATTGATGTTTCAAATTTAGAATGTTATAATTGTCATAAGATTGGGCACTTTGCTAAGGATTGCAGACAGCCCAAGAGGAAGTTCAAAAGAAGATTATGAGCTTCTACTGCAGAAGAAGAAGAAGAAGAAAAATACCATGGCCATCAAAGAAGATGAACCTAGAAGGGAATATAACCTGATATCTGCTCTTTCTGAATCTATCACTCACAGTGCTAACTCTTGGTTAGTAGATAGTGGTGCCTCCATACATATGACAAGTCATCGTCAATCACTCACCAGCTACAGAAAGAAAAAGTTCACTACTCAAGTGGAACTTGCAGATGACTCCACTTACAAGATTGAAGGAGTTGGCTCAACCTCACCTCAACTTGATTCACGTACGGTTTTGCATATTGATGATGTTTTATATGTTCCTGGTTTAAGGAAAAACCTTCTCTCTGTTGTTGGCTTAGAAGACAAGGGCTACAGAGTCCTCTTCATGGACAAGAAAGTCCTACTATGGGCAAAGAATGAGAAGCTAAGCTCAGTTGTACAGATTGGGGTTCGAAAGGGAGGTCTTTATAAGGCTTTCAAGAATTCCACACAAGCCTTGGTTCACCACACAATTGATCCATGTGAGCTATGGGATCGAAGGTTTGGACTCCTTCACTATACAACTCTTCCAGGCCTTCAGAAGATGGTTACAAGTATGCCAAAGATTTCTTCCAAACATGAGGAACTTCCTTCTAAGATTCCAGATTCAGAAGTTCAGAGGGAGGAAGAAAAATTTGAGACTCAAATTCCAGATGTACCTGAGGAACCTGGAAGTCCACCGTAAACACTGCTTGAAGTCCCTCCTTCCAAAAGGAGATCTTCCTGGTACCGAGAAACAGTACAAGAAGCTGAGAAGCATAAAGCTCCTCCCGAGACTTTTGGAGAAAGCATAAGGCCACAGAAGTACTCAGGTCTTGTGAGCCAGCTCATCTGTGCTGAACCTTCCACATACAAAGAAGCTACAAGTCAACATGTATGGATTGATGCCATGATTGAAGAGTACAGTTCAACCATGAAAAATGATATGTGGGAAGTTGTTCCCAGACCAACAGGAAAGTCAGTGGTAACATCAAGATGGCTCTACAAAATCAAGCATGTTGTTGATGGCAGCATAGAGAAGTACAAATCCAGATTTGTAGCTCGTGGCTTTACCCAAAAAGAGGGCATAGACTATGATGAAACTTTTGCTCCTGTCACCATGTATACTACTATCAGAACCATCATTTCTCTTGGTGCAATGTTCGGATGGAAGTTACACCAAATGGATGTAAAAACAGCCTTCCTCGATGCCAAGATTGATGAGGAAGTCTATATTAAACAACCTAAAGGCTTTGTGACTCATGGGGATAAGCCTTATGTGTGTAAACTGAAGAAAGCCTTGTATGGGCTCAAACAGGCTCCGAGAGTCTGCTATGCAAGGATGGATGGGTTCCTTCACAGCTTGGGGTTTTTCGAAAGTACTGCTAACTCCAATATGTATTTTAAGGTTGTTCATAATCATATCTTGATCCTTGTCCTATATGTGGATGACTTGTTCCTTAGAGGTGAGGAATAGTTGATAGCACAATGTAAGAGGGAGCTCACCTCTGAATTTGAAATGAAGGATCTCGGTCTGATGCATTATTTTCTTGGCCTAGAGGTCTGGCAAAAGCCAGGCAAGATCTTCCTAACACAAGGGAAGTATGCAGTGGACATCTTGCAAGGATTTGGGATGCAGGACTGCAAATCCATGAGCGTGCCATGACTACCAACTTGAAGAAGTTGCGAGACTCTGCCACCAATTCACAAGATGTGGACTCTACCCTGTATCGACAGCTCATTGGATCTCTGATGTATCTCGTACACACAAGAACAGATATCTGTTACACAGTGAATGCTTTGAGTCAGTTCATGTCCGATCCGATGCACATACACTCGGTAGCAGCCAAACATGTACTCAAATATGTGCGAGGGACTATCAATTATGGGCTCAAGTATTCTTCCAATAGTGGAGTATTGTTAGCGGGATATGCAAACTCAGATTGGGTTGGCAGTGCAGTAAACCGAAAAAGTACTTCAGGTTACTGCTTCAGTATGGGATCTGGAATGATCTCTTGGTCCAGCAGGAAACAAGGTTCCATAGCGCAGAGTACAGCTAAAGCTGAATATATTACTGCAAGTGATGCCTGCAAGGAAGCAGTTTAGCTTAGGAAACTACTATCTGATCTGTTTGGTGGAAAGCTTAACTCAACGATTATTCATTGCTTTAAGCTTTCAGAAAATTCGGTGTTTCACGATATATCAAAACACATTGAAAGGAAGTATCATTTCATCAGAGACCTAGTACAGAGAGGCACTCTGAAGTTGCAGTACATCCGTACAGACAAAGAGATTGCAGATATTTTGACCAAGCCTCTGATAACAACAAAGTTTGTATACTTTTGTGACAAGCTTCGCATGACAGAGACTACCTCTCTCGCTAAGAGGGAGGGAGTGTTGATATTTCCTAAGCAGCATCGAGAGCCATTCTATTGGAGAATGGATACATCCGGTCAAGGACCAGGATCTGGAACCAGTCTAGCACTGGGGAAACTCTACAATCTAATAAGCTTTTATTCATTTTCCAATGCCTGGTGACAAGGTTGAAAACTAGTGAGTTTAGGTGAATTTTTTTTTCATGAAACAAAGCTTCCAATATACAAAATAAATAACCCTTAGTAGTTGTCAATATGCCAAAATCAAGTTTAATTCATTTTGGTGCACTAAGCTATAAAATCAAGGTCATGATCTTCAACAAGTTGAAGAAGACCCTCTTGGATCACCATTTCTTTTTTCGAGAGTAGGAGATTGAGATCACCAACTCCTATACTTACCTAGAGGCTAGGGGTACAATTCACAAGGCCTCATTTTAATTGGAAGCATGTCTTGCCACCTTGAATCAACAAGGGCTTCAAATCATTAAACCTCTTCAACAAACAATGTTTTCGGAACCATTTTCAAGACATATCATCCAAAATGTCTCTCATGGACACCCTTGTCTAGCCCACCGTACTTGCAAAATTTAGTGCCAAAACTTTTTGGCTTGAGACTGTATTCAACCTTGTCTCACTCCTATGCTACATTTAGAGCTTCAATGACTTGGAAAAGCATCGAGGCAGGTATCTATACTTGGCCTATTGTTCATTGGAGTCTACTGGCTCAACCAGCTCTTTAGGTTTCACTCATTGCAAGTATGTGGCGTTAAGGATAGTGCAGCTGCAATACCCATTCTCATGGAGGATGGTACCCTAGTAAGTTAACTAGGGGTCCTGGTTAGTTTGTTGATTTTTTTTAGCAGCATCGAGAGCCCTTCTCTTAGGAGAATGGGACCACTTGGTCCAGGACCACAGTGAAGACTCAACCGAGTGTTGAGTGACCATTCTATTGAATGGTAGATATCTGGTCTAGGACCATGATATAGACCCAAATCTTCCCTAGGCAGACTCAACCTTTTGTTGAGTAGACATCTGGTCTGGGACCATGATGTAGACCAGTCTAGGACTGGTAGACTCAGCTTAGTTCTGAGTAGCCATTCTCTTGGTGAATGGAAGCAACTGGTCTGTTACCAAGAAAACACTGTAAGCCCTAGACTGGGTCTAGGTATGTGTGGCACTCTGACTCTTGATCTATGGGATTGGTGTACTTCTCCAAGGATTAGCTACCCTTGGTTAAGTTACCCTAGTACCAAATCTAAGTGTCACACAGAGTGTGAGATAAAAGCATTAGTAAATCTCTTGGTTTATGATGATGTACTTTTGGAATAAAAAAGGACCACAGGTAATAACCACAGGGGCACTTGGAAAAAGGCCAAAGTCAAAAGTCAAAATAAATAAAGACTTTTGTACCACAGGAAAAGGACAACAGGTGGAAGTCAAAAATAAATAAGGACTTTTGGTAAAAGTCAAAGATAAATAAAAAGACCTTTTGGTAAGAAGGTAAAAGTGAAATTAGGAAAAGATTAAAATATTATTATTTTTATCTTTCCTAATTTCAATCCACTTAACAGGTGGATGAAGGCTATATAAGAAGATCCGATCTTCTCATTATCACACACAAGCTTGCTCTAATAGGTGAAGTTGTTATTTTTACTGAAGAAGATTTTGCCTCAGCTAGGGAATCCTCAGCAAACCCTCAACTAGGTTTTTATCAGCAATTCATTCTCAGAATTTTTTGCGAGCATCCTTCTTCATATTTTCCTTCTCATCAGCCCCATCTTCTTCACGACTGCTCCATTTATTTTACGGGCAAACTGTTTAGGGCACTTCCCTCTTCCTTTTTTTCGGGCAGCTCATCACAAGCCCAATCGTGAGGGCTGAAGGTCCTATATGTACCCTCGGGCAGTCTCTAGCAAGAATACCCATGAGGGTTTGGCCCACGACCAACCCTCGAGCAGCCTAGGGCAGGCCCTGACAGGGATTTCGTGGCCACGAGTTGACTGTGCAGACCTCAAGCTGCTAACTAGCAGACCCCAAGAGGCATTGGGCAGGCTTTAAAGCCTCAACCCAGCCCATGTCAAGCTTCCCAGCCACCTCGACAGCAGCAGATAGCTGCCCCACAGTCTCGGACTGTCACGGGCAGACAGAAGGGCAGATCGGGCAGGTAAAAAGTCAACGGGGAGCAGCTAAGCCCAGATCTGGGCAGATCGGGCAGCTCAGGTACAGTTCGGGCTGTTTGAGATTTTTCGGGCAGCAAACAAAAGGTTCAATCTGAGTTTTTCCGGGCAGTCTGAGATTTTCGAGCAGGAGAGAAATTCTTGTTTTGGGTAATTTTGTATTTCTGAAAATTATGAATCTAGGTTTGAAATTATCAGTCTGATTTTTACTGATAAAATTTTTACTGTTACAGTGGGTAAAATCCAGATTTGGATTTGAGGAACTTTTTGAAGAATTTCCTAACTCATCTCATTTACGAGATGAGCTACTAATTCTTTTGGGGTTTTTGTCCTTTGAAGGTTTCCCCAGTGAAAAATATTGTGTCCATTGTGCTGATGTGATGAATGTGTTTTTACTGCACGGATTATTTGTTTGAGCTCATCTACAATTTTTTTTTAAGTTATATGCTAATGCTAAAATTCAACATGGTATCAGAGCTTAGCATGTGAAAACACAGTAAAGGGACACTGCTGTTGTTTTTCACTAGATCTTGAAATAAGATTTACAGATCTAACATTTGGATATGTGACAGAGATGGCCATCAATGGTTTCAAACCGGAAGAGAAGCTCCATGGTTCAGCCAACTTCAATTCCTGGAAGGCCAGGTTGATGACCATTCTAGATGAGAATGACTTGGATGACATTGTTCTTAATGTCATAAAAGAGCCAACTACAAATGCTGGTAGGCTTGCTTACAAGAGGAAGCAAGGTAAGGCTAGAAGAGTCATTTATGATTCTATGAGAGAGGAATTGATGCCTAACATCACATCTTCAAAGACTGCTAAAGAATGCTACGATAAGTAGGTAAGCCTATATGAAAATAAGGCTCCCAGTCAAAAGAGAGTCTTGAAGAAGAGGCTATGAACCTTGAAGTTGCACAAAGATGAAAGCGTTGGTTCCTTCTTCACAAAAATTGCACAGGTAAGAGATCAACTCATTGCTTTTGGTATTACTGTTGATGATGATGACCTTGTGCAAACAGCGGTTCATGGTCTCCCAAGTTCTTGGGAAACATTCATGGCATTCGTCTGTGGACGAGAGAATCAACCAACCTTTGAAAGGCTTTGGCATGATTTCATAGAAGAAGAAGGAAGGAACTCTGGCAAGGTAACCAAGGAAGTCAACCTTACACTTGCAGCAAAGACAAAGAAATTCAAGAAGCCTTTCCCTCAGCAAAAGAAGGGAAAGAAACCTCAGGGGAAGTTTTCTGACATGTCTAAAATCGAATGTTATACTTGCCACTAGTTTGGACATTATGCTATAGATTGCAGGAAGAACAAGAAGAAACCCAAGAGAAGGTTTCAAGCATCTGCTGCAGAAGTAGAGGAAGAAGAAGATGAAGAACCAAAGAAGAAGAAGAAAACCAAGGCTAATAAACTGATGAGCCTAAAAGAGAGTACTATTTGATTTTTGCTCTAACTGGTTCTTTCTCAGCTTGCTCCACTTCTTGGTTGGTGGGCAATGATGCCTCCAGGAACATGACAAGTAACCGTAGTACCCTCACCAGTTACAGAAAGAATAAGTTCACCACTCAGGTAGAACTTGGAGATGACTCCACTTACAAAATTGAAGGAGTTGGCTCAACTTCACTTCAACTTGACTCATGTACGGTTCTTCATATTAATGATATTCTTTATGTTCCTGGTTTAAAGAAGAATCTTTTATCTATTGCTAGTTTAGAAGACAAGGGCCATAGAGTCCTCTTTATGGACAAAAAGTTATTTTTATGAGATGAGTAGCCATTCTTTGAATGGAGGCACCTGGTCAGTTACTAGGAAGAGGAACCAGTCTAAGCATTGAGGGAACTCAGTCTAGAACTGAGTGACCATTCTTTGAATGAAGGTAACTAATGAACCAGAGAACTGAGTGGCCATTCTTTGAATGGAGGTACCAAATGAACCAATCCAGGACTGGGCAACTCATCCTAGGGCTGAGAGCAATTCTTCGGGAGAATGGAAGCGCCTGGTCAGTTACCTAGATATCACTATAAGTCCTAGACCGGGTATGGACATGTGAGACACTCCAATCCTTGATTTGTGGGCTTTGTGATCTTCTCCAGGGATTAGCTACCCCTAGTTAAGACACCTAGTACCCGATCTTGGTGGCACAACGAGTTTGAGATAAAAGCATTAGTAATTCTCCCTATTTATGATGATGTAATTTGAGTAGGTTTGAAGGACCCCTATGACCACTTGCATTGACCACAGGGCACTTGAAGAAGGCTAAAAAGTAAAATTCAAAAATACATAAGGACCCTTGGACCACTAAGGAGTCAAAGTGAAAATACAAAAAGACCTTTAGTACCACTAAAGGTAAAAGTCAAAAAGTAAAAGAATAAAATTATATTATTTTATTCTTTTGTGTTTTGGTCCACTTCCAAGTGATTTAAAGCCTATAAAAGTAAGTCACTTTCATTTCATTTGACACACAACTACAACATCAGCATTGAACTGCTCCTAGATGATTTTCATTGGAGGCTTGATCTAGCTAGGGTATCTTCATCTTGATACAGCCAAACCCTAAACAGCTAATGCATCTTCCATGCAACTACCCTAAACCACTAGGGGTACTCTCTCTATCTTCCTTGGCCAGCAAGAACAAAGCTAGGGCATCCTCAAAGCTCTAGGGCACCACCCTAAACCCTCACGGATACAACAGCAGGTCACTCTTCATTCACGGGAAGGCACTTGTCACTTTGGGAAGCCTCCAATTATGCTCGAGCAGCCTATCTGTGATTTCGGGCAGCAGCACAAGTTCATGGGCAGCCCATCTGTACCCTCGGGCAGCTACTGTTTAGCTCAGGCACCTACACAAAACCATCGGGCAGTGACTTACAGGGTACGAGCAGCCACAGAAGAAACACGAGCAGCCTACTCCTTTCTCGGGCAGGTTGTTAACTAGGCTTGGGCAGTCTATTTGACTTTCAGGCAACCTTCACGGGCAATACAAGATCTGGGCAACTAAAAACGGTTCACGGGCAACACCAGAATTAATCTGGGCAACCCTTAAATTGATCTCGGGTAGCCTGATCTGGATCCGGGCAGGGTGATGCTATTCACGGGTTGCCTCTGTAATTCTGGGCAGGCATAGAACCACCACAGGCAGGCGGCAAGAAGATCCGGACAGATCTTGGCCAAACAGATCTGACCCCAGGCAGACAGATCTATGACTCGGGCATCAGGAAAGACTTCCAGGCAACACGAGCAGCCTGCTCCTTTCTCAGGCAGGTTGTTAACTAGGCTTGGGCAGTCTATTTGACTTTCAGGCAACCTTCACGGGCAATACAAGATCTGGGCAACTAAAAAAGGTTCACGGGCAACACCAGAATTAATCTGGGCAACCCTTAAATTGATCTCGGGTAGCCTGATTTGGATCCGGGCAGGGTGATGCTATTCACGGGTTGCATCTGTAATTCTGGGCAGGCATAGAACCACCACATGCAGGCGGCAAGAAGATCCGGGCAGATCTTGGCCAAACAGATCTGACCCCAGGCAGACAGATCTATGACTCGAGCATCAGGAAAGACTTCCCGGCAACCTCTAATAGAGCTCGGGTAGCAAGAAAAGGATCCGGGTAGACTTTAAACAATCTACAACTTTCTCAGGCTGCCACTATTAGAATGGCTCGACGCTAAAACAGACAAATCTCAAGTATCCAATGATGATAAAATTTTATGAAGTATATAACATATAGAATGTAATATGTAATTCATCAATATTAGTAGCTACATGCCTCATTAATTGCCTGCAACTTCTATTTATTTAAGCTTGTGTCATGATACCTGAATAATTTTGTGTTATTCTAGCAAAGAAAAAATGTTGAAAATGAGGAGGGGTAATATGGGTCCTAGGGATCATTTAGGATGAGAGGCTAGTTGAATAATCAATAAACTAACTTTATAAAATAACCTATAAGTTATAAAGTTACCAGGTTAAGTTACACTGTTCCACATGCAAACGGTGATATGCCTTGATATGGAAAAATAACTTTAGATAGCTCTTCACCTAGCTATGTGGAAGCTTCCCCCACCTCGTGTTGTTTTTCCCTAAGCAGCATCTAGAGTCATTCTCTTGGAGAATGGAGACATCTGGTCGAGGACCAAGATGTGGAACCAATCTAGCAATAGGGAAACTCAGCCTTGACCTGAGTAGCCATTCTCTTTGAATGGAGACATTTGGTCAACGACCAGGATGTGGAACAAGTCTAGCACTGGGGGAACTCAGCCTTGAGCTGAGTAGCCATTCTTTGAATGAAGGCACCTAGTCAGTTACCAAAAAGATGAGCCAATCTAAGCACTGGGGGAAATCAGTCTAGAACTAAGTGGCCATTCTTTGAATGGAGGTACCTAATGAACCAGTCCAGGACTGGGACACTCAGCCTAGGGCTGAGAGCCATTCTCCGGGAGAATGGAAGCGCATGGTCAATTACCAAGATATCACTATAAGTCCTAAACCGGGCCTGGGCATGTGAGGCACTCCTATCCTTGATATGTGGGCTTTGTAATCTTCTCCAGGGATTAGCGACCTCTGGATAAGACACCTAGTACCCAATCTTGGTGGCACAACGAGTTTGAGACTAAGTTGCATTGAAACGGATATGGATACGGGGAGGGAAACGAATACGACAAAATTTTGAAAAATTTTGGATACGATACGGGAAGGAAATGGCATATATATATATATATATATATATATCAAAAATGCCACGAGACATGCATACTTTAGATTACCATTCATCAATTAGATTTAAAGGTAGTCATGTCATTTATAACAATTAAAATTAGCAAACTCAAATATAGTCTTAAACAATATTCTTCTATCTCAAGTGCCATAGATAAGTCACCTACTGGCAAGCATTTAAACAAGAACATGTCAACTACTTCTAAACATCGATTTCAAACCCTAAAATTACTTGATGGATGTATCCAAATGTTACCATCCAACAAATATTATACTGATCGCACCTCTATAAAAGGGTTAAAATTTGTGATTAAACACATTTTTTTATGTAAGCCAGAGACTCAACTATGTTGTATTTGGGATGGTCCACTCAATGACGAGACAATCAACTAGGCAAGTGAGTCAATTGACCAACCGACTGGTTCAAAAAGTGACTAACCGACTGGCTCATAAACTTTAAAGGGCCTAAATTCACATGATGGTCTATGATTTGCAATAGACTTGGATATTCAAATTTGACATAATCAGCCATGTTTTAAGGGGATTAATTAAGCACTCAAGTATAAATAAGTGAGCTCATGTTTTAGTGCAACTTAGGTGTGACTATGATGATATGCAATATTGCACTCTATTCCATAATACTATCTCTAGACACCAATGAGTTTCCTTGGATATGTTCTTTACGTTTTATGGTTTATCCTAATAAAAATGCTTGAAATAAGATTAAAATATCACATGCATATCATATGGAGAACTGGCTAAACGACGCACCATCATAACTCTCTCCATAACAAAAGGATAGGGATATGAGTGTACTAGCAATGGAGTAAATAAGGCCATAGGTCAAGGGTTCATACTAATTTAAAAAGGAAAAGAAGAAAACTGAAGTTTGGTGGAAGATTATTGGAAATATGTGTTGGTTTATGTAACCCTTCATAAATTAGTACACTATTTTGTATGGCTAAAGCTACCATTTTATCAATTTTGATATGCAAGTCATTAGGGTTTATTTAAAACGAAGTTGTTAGGAATTGGCTAAAAAACTGGAGATAAAAAAAGTCATTGTACTTCTACACTAGGTTGTGAAACTAACACTATAGTAGACAAGCATTTGATACAATAAAATGTCCACAGATCAATGATTTTTTAAACCAACGGTAAGCCTCTATCAATTTTGTAAAATTTAAATGAAACAAAATCAATGACATAAAATGTCAAATTACCATTCACCAATTTAGGATTAAGGTTTTGCTCTTGATTTATAAGCTTTGTGGCTTTATATTTAAGTTTTGAGGTTCAATTTACGGTTAGGGTTTTATAGTTTGCCTTTGGGGTTATTTATTTGTTTATTCTCATGTCAAATAATCACTATTTCTAGTCAAAAACTTGCCCTATAGTAGCTGAAACGTTTCAGAAAACCGGGAAACTGTTAAAAACGTTTCAGGAAACGGCTGGAAACTCTGGAAACGTTTCAAGAAACAGCTGGAAACGGCCTGGAAATATTTCTTATTATTGGATACAGCTTGGAAAAGTTTCAGTGGCGTTTCCAAGCCATATCCCCTATGTTTCAGTTTCTGAAACGAGGAACGATGTTTCCCCTCCCCTTCCTAGAAGTTTCTGGTAACATAGGTTTGAGATAAAATCATTAGTAATTCTCTCTATTTATGATGTACTTTGAGTGGGTTTGAAGGACCCCTATGACCACTTGCATTAACCACAGGGCACTTAAGAAGGCTAAAAAGTAAAAGTCAAAAATACATAAGGACCCTTGGACCACTAAGGAGTCAAAGTGAAAATACAAAAAGACCTTTAGTACCACTAAAGGTAAAAGTCAAAACGTAAAAGAACAAAATTATATTATTTTATTCTTTTGTGTTTTGGTCCACTTCCAAGTGACTCAAAGCCTATAAAAAAAAGTCACTTTCATTTCATTTGACACACAACTATAACATCAACATTGAACTGCTCCTAGATGACTTTCGTTGGAAGTGAGAGAAGTTTTCTACCCTAGCATGGAGGCTTGATCTAGCTAGGGTGTCTTCATCTTGTTACATCCAAACCCTAAACAGCTAGGGCATCTTCCATGCAACTACCCTAAATCACTAGGGATACTCTCTCTATCTTCCTCGGCCAGCAAGATCAGAGCTAGGGCATCCTCAAAGCTCTAGGGCACCACCCTAAACCCTCACAGCTGCAACAACAGGCCACTCTTCATTCACAGGAAAGCAGTTGTCACCTTGGGAAACCTCCAGTTATCCTCGAGCAACCTGTCTATGATTTCGGGAAACAGCACAAGTTCACAGGCAGCCCATCTTTACCCTCGGGCAGCTACTGTTTAGCTCGGGCACCTACACAATACCATCGGGCAATCACTTACAGGGTACGAGAAGCCATAGAAGAAACACGGGTAGCCTACTCCTTTCTAGGGCAGGCTGTTAACGAGGCTCAGGCAGTCTCTTTGGGGGTTTTGTCCTTTAAAGGTTTCCCCGTGAAAAAACATCTTGTGTTCATGTGTGTGATGTTTTGATTTATCCACTACACTTGTCTTATTGTCATCTTACAATCTGCAAAATTTAAAAGAATACATGCTAATGCTAAAATTCAACATGGTATCAGAGCTTTGCATGTGAAGACCCCAGCAAGAAGCAGATTATTGTTGTCTTTCTAGACCTTGGAACATTTTGCTGACTTAGATAACCAACTTGTGTAGCGGAGATGACTACCAACACTTTCAGACTGGAAGAGAAGCTTGAAAGTTCAGCAAATTACAACTCTTGGAAAGCTAGGCTCACAACCATCCTAGAGGAAAATGAACTTGATGACTTGGTTTTCAACACCATAGAAGAACCAACATCTAATGCTGGCAGAACTGCTTTCAAGAAGAAGCACGCAAAGGCTAGAACGATCATCTATGACTCATCAAAGAAACCTTGATGCCCACCATCACACCATTGAAGACCGCCAAAGAATGTTGTGACACCTTGACGAACTTGTATGAGAAGAAGGCTCCTAGTCAGAAGAGAGTTTTGAAGAAAAGGCTTCAAACACTGAAGATGAACAAAGATGAAGGAGTTGGACCCTTCTTCACAAAGATTGCACAGGTAAGAGACAAACTCACTGCTATTGGTATTACTGTGGATGATGATGACCTTGTACAGAATGTATTCGATGGTCTCTTGAACTCTTGGGAAACTTTTCTCGCGTCAGTAAGTGGACCTGAAAATCAGCCAAACTTTGATAGACTATAATTGCTTGAAAGAAGAAGGAAGAGTTCAAAGCAAGGCAACTGGCACTAAGGAAACCTTGCTCTTACAGCTACGAGAAGGAAGTTCAAGAAGCCCTCCCCTTAGAAAAAGAAGGGAAAGAAACCACAAGGTAAACATATTGATGTTTGAAATTTGGAATGTTATAATTGTCATAAGATTGGGCACTTTGCTAAGGATTGCAGACAGCCCAAGAGGAAGTTCAAAAGAAGATTCCAAGCTTCTGCTGCAGAAGAAGAAGAAGAAAAATACCATGGCCACCAAAGAAGATGAACCTAGAAGGGAATATAACCCGATATCTACTCTTTCTGAATCTATCACTAACAATGCTAACTCTCGGTTAGTAGATAGTGATGCCTCTAGACATATGACAAGTCATTGTGAAGCACTCACCAGCTACAGAAAGAAGAGTTCACTACTCAAGTGGAACTTGGAGATGACTCCACTTACAAGATTGAAGGAGTAGGCTCAACCTCACTTCAACTTGATTCAGATACGGTTTTGCATATTGATGATGTTTTATATGTTCCTAGTTTAAAGAAAAACCTTCTCTCCGTTGTTGGCTTAGAAGACAAAGGCTATAGAGTCCTCTTCATGGACAAGAAAGTTATACTATGGGCAAAGAATGACAAGCTAAGCTCAGTTGTACAGATTGGGGTTCGAGAGGGAGGTCTGTATAAGGCTTCCGAGAATTCCACACAAGCCTTAGTTCACCACACAATTGATCCATGTGAGCTATGGGATCGGAGGTTTGGACACCTTCACTATACAACTCTTCCAGGCCTTCAGAAGATGGTTACAGGTATGCCAGAGATTTCTCCCAAACATGAGGAACTTCCTTCTAAGATTCTAGATTCAGAAGTTCAGAGGGAGGAAGAAAAATTTGAGACTCAAATTCTAGATGTACCTCAGGAACCTGGAAGTCCACCAGAAGAACTGCTTGAAGTCCCTCCTTCTAAAAGGAGATCTGCCTGGTACCAAGAAACGGTACAAGAAGCTGAAAAGAAGCATAAGGCTCCTTCCAAGACTTTTAAAGAAAGCATAAGGCCACAGAAGTATTCAGGTCTTATGAGCCAGCCCATCTGTGTTGAACCTTCCACATACAAAGAAGTTGCAAGTCAACAGGTATGGATTGATGCCATGATTGAAGAGTACAGTTCAATCATGAAAAATGATGTGTGGGAAGTTGTTCCCAGACCGACAGGAAAGTCAGTGGTAACATCAAGATGGCTCTACAAAATCAAGCATGTTGCTGACAGCAGCATAGAGGAGTACAAAGCCCGATTTGTAGCTCGTGGCTTTACCCAAAAAGAGGGCATAGACTATAATGAGACTTTTGCTCCTGTCGCCATGTATACTACTATCAGAACCGTCATTTCTCTTGGTGCACTGTTCGAATGGAAGTTACACCAGCTGGATGTAAAAACAGCCTTCCTTAATGGCAAGATTGATGAGGAAGTGTACATTAAATAACATGAAGGCTTTGTGACTCATGGGGATAAGTCCCATGTGTGTAAACTGAAAAAATCCTTGTATGGGCTCAAACAAGCTCTGAGAGTCTGCTATGCAAGTATGGATGGATTCCTTCACAGCTTGGGGTTTTTCAAAAGTACCGCTAACTCCATTTTGTATTTTAAGGTTGTTCAATCATATCTTGATCCTTGTCCTATATGTCGATGACTTGTTCCTTACAGGTGAGGAACAGTTGATAGCAAAATGTAAGAGGGAGCTCACCTCTGAATTTGAAATGAAGGATCTTGGTCTGATGCATTATTTTCTTGGCCTAGAGGTCTAGAAAAAGCCAGGCGATATCTTCCTAACACAAGTGAAGTATGCAATGGACATCTTGCTAAGATTTGGGATGCAGGACTGCAAATCCATGAGCATGCCCATGACTACCAACTTGAAGAAGTTGCGAGACTCTGCCACCAGTTCACAAGATGTGGACTCTACCCTGTATCGACAGCTCATTGGATCTCTGATGTATCACGTACACATGAGACCATATAGCTGTTACACAATGAATGCTTTGAGTCAGTTCATGTCCGATCCAATGCACATACACTCGGTAGCAGCCAAACATGTACTCAGATATGTGTGAGGGACTATCACTTATGGGCTCAAGTATACTTCCACTAGTGGAGTATTGTTAGCAGGATATGCTAACTAAGATTGGGTTGGCAGTGTAGTAGATCGAAAAAGTACTTCAGGTTACTGCTTCAGTATGGTATCTCGAAAGATCTCTTGGTCCAACAGGAAACAGGGTTCCATATCGTAGAATAAAGCTGAAGCTGTGTATATTGTTGCAAGTGATGCCTGCAAGGAAGCAGTTTGGTTTAGGAAACTACTATCTGATATGTTCGGTGGAAAGCTTAACTCAACGATTATTCATTGCTTTAAGCTTTCAGAAAATTTGGTGTTTCATGATAGATCGAAACACATTGAAATGAAGTATCCTTTCATTAGAGACCTAGTACAGAGAGGCACTCTGAAGTTGCAGTGCATCCGTACAAACGAACAGATTGCAGATATTTTGACCAAGCCTCTGATAACAACAAAGTTTGTATACTTCTGTGACAAGCTTGGCATGACAGAGAATACCTCTCTCGCTGAGAGGGAGTGTTGATATTTCCTAAGCAGCATCGAGAGCCATTCTCTTGGAGAATGGATACATCTGGTCAAGGACCAAGATGTGGAACCAGTCTAGCATTGGGGGAACTCGGCCTTGAGCTGAGTACCCATTCTCTTTGAATGGAGACATCTAGTCAAGGACCAGGATGTGGAACCAATCTAGCACCGGGGGAACTCAACCTTGAGCTGAGTAGCCATTCTCTTTGAATGGAGACATCTGGTCAAAGACCAAGATGTGGATCCAATCTAGCACTAGTGGGACTCAGCCTTGAGATGAGTAGCCATTCTTTGAATGGAGGCACCTGGTCAGTTACCAGGAAGAGGAACCAGTCTAAGCACTGAGGGAACTAAGACTAGAACTGAGTGGCCATTCTTTGAATGGAGATACCTAATGAACCAGAGAACTGAGTGGCCATTCTTTGAATGGAGGTACCAAATGAACTAGTTCAGGACTGGGGGACTCATCCTAGGGCTGAGAGCCATTCTCCGGGAGTATGGAAGCGCCTGATCAGTTACAAGGATATCACTATAAGTCCTAGACTGGGTCTGGGCATGTGAGGCACTCCAATCCTTGATCTGTGGGCTTTGTGATCTTCTCCAAGGATTACTTACCCCTGGTTAAGACACCTAGTACTCGATCTTGGTAGCACAAGGAGTTTGAGATAAAAGCATTAGTAATTCTCCTTATTTATGATGATGTAATTTGAGTGGGTTTGAAGGACCCCTACGACCAGTTGCATTGACCACAGGGCACTTGAAGAAGGCTAAAAAGTAAAAGTCAAAAATACATAAGGACCCTTGGACCACCAAGGAGTCAAAGTGAAAATACAGAAAGACCTTCAGAACCACTAAAGGTAAAAGTCAAAAAGTAAAAGAATAAAATTATATTATTTTATTCTTGTGTTTCGGTCCACTTCCAAGTGACTCAAAGCCTATAAAAGAAAGTCACTTTCATTTCATTTGACACACAACTACAACATCAACATTGAACTGCTCCTAGATGATTTTCGCTGGAGGCTTTATCTAGCTAGGGTATCTTCATCTTGATACGGTCAAACCCTAAACAGCTAGGGCGTCTTCCATGCAGCTACCCTAAACCACTAAGGGCACTCTCTCCATCTTCCTCGACCAACAAGAACAGAGCTAGGGCATCCTCAAAGCTCTAGGGCACCACTCGAAACCTTCACGGTTGCAACAGCAGGTCGCTCTTCTTTCACAGGTAGGCACTTGTCACCTTGGGCAGCCTCCAGTTATGCTCGAGCAGCCTATCTGTGATTTTGGGCAGCAGCACAAGTTCATGGGCAGCCCATCTATACCCTCGGGCACCTACACAAAACCATCGAGCAGTCACTTACAGGGTACGAGCAGCCACAAAAGAAACACGAGCAACTTACTCCTTTCTCGGGCAGGTTGTTAACTAGGCTTGGGCAATCTATTTGACTTCCAGGCAGCCTTCACGAGCAATACAGGATTTGGGCAACTAAAAAAGGTTCACGAGAAACACCAAAAATAATCTGGGCAACCCTTAAATTGATGTCGGGTAGCCTGATCTGGATATGAGCAGGGTGATGTTATTCACGGGTTGCCTCTGTAATTCTGGGCAGGCATAAAACCACCACAAGCAGGTAGCAGGAAGATCTGGGCAAATCTTGGCCAAACAGATCTGACCCCGAGCAGATATATCTATGACTCAGGCATCAGCAAAAACTTTCGAGCAGCCTCTAACAAAGCTCGGGCAGCAAGAAAAGGATCCGGGTAGACTTTAAACAATCTACAACTTTCTCAGGCAACAGTAAAGAAGAACTCGGCAGCCTCAGGAAAATTTGGGCAGCCCTAACTTGTACCTCTGTCTTTCACTGGCCATTCTTGGTCTTCTTGCTTCATGAAACAAACCCACTAGGGTTTGAGATTATTGGTCAACCCTGCTAGGGTTTAACAATCATTGAAAAACATTCATCTCAGAATTCTGAGATTCTACTATTGTTGCAACTAACTCAGTCATCTCATTCAAGGGATGAATTACTAATGCTTTTGGGGTTTTTGTCCTTTAAAGGTTTCCCCGTGAAAAAACATCTCGTGTTCATGTGTGTGATGTTTTGATTTATCTACTGCACTTGTCTTATTGTTATCTTACAGTCTGCAAAATTTAAAAAAATACATGCTAATGCTAAAATTCAACACCTCGCACTCTTGCTCTTGAAGCTTGCTTCTCTCAACAATTCCCCATGCCCCCAAAATGATTCCTATTGCAGCTATGCTACGGGAGAAGAAATTTGATATTGATTGTGGCTAGAGCTTTAAAAAAGCTTAGTATATATTATAGATATATAAGTAATTATCTTTTTCAATTTAGAATCTAGCTTTGAGAACTTAACATTATTTGCCTTTTGTAAACATTATATGACAGTTGAAGTTTGAACTATTGATTGTATATTACAACTCCTTGGTCATGATGCCCTATTTCGTTTCATGGTTGATGTTATCTCTAACAGTTTATCGATTGCAAATTTCATCCGTTGAAGCTTGAAACTTGAAGATCAATGTTTTGTTTGATCATTTTATGAAAACGCTATAAGTTATAACTACTAGATTTTGTAGGTTATTTGTGAACTAAATGGTTCATGCTTTACTGATGATCATTAATCTACTACAAAGTTCTACGTTTTGATATTTTTTGAGGTTAATCCACCATTTTGCATGCTTCTTTGAATATATATGCATCAATATAATTTATAAATAAAAATGTATATTATATAAAAAACACTCCTAATGCTTTGTTCTCAATGTCTGTTGGAAATTGATGCTTCTTACTCCCGCTTCCCAATTCGTACCCCCACTTCACTCTTGCTCCTAGCAGCTATGGACTGTCTTCATATGTTGAAGTAGAGGGCACATTAGGGTTTAGACAAATCTTGTGTGTTTGTTGGCTAAGCTTAGCAACCATATCTTACTCACAGATTGTGAGTAAGCTTGGCCACCATGCCTTGCTTAGAGTTGTTGGTCCTATAACTCTTAACTAGGAATCATTGCAGTAATATTAACTACTATCAAAATCGTTGCTTTCAAATTACATATTAGTTTCTAGAATTTCAGATGTTGCTATGAGTTTCTGTAATGTATCATGTCTCATTTCTAGTTGGACTCATAACAATGAGTTTTGTAAGTTATCATATTGAATTTCGAGTTAGGCTCATAACAATGGCATTAAAACCACTCTCTTGGGCTTGTTTGAGCAAAACAAACATGATGATAGATTTTCCTAGATGCAAATGAGTTGTAAAAGAAGAGGTATTTTGTGTATTATCCCTCGCTAATAAATATATTGATTTATCAAATCTTAAAGGAAAGAGATCAAAAGAGATCCTTCCTAGAACTTGAAGATTTTGCAAACTAGGCAAAGAGCAAGGATGAGAAGAGTCCATTGAAAGGAAGAGTTGATGAGGATCCCTACCGTAACGATAGTTCTTCCTATTGAAGTTTGCAGCTCAGACAGTTTCTTCAACACAAATGTAATGTCACATGTGCAGGAGGTCATTCAAGTCAAATCTATTTTATAATTCACTTTAGTAATAAAGTGAAAGTCTTATATTTAGTTGTTGAGACTAATAGAGTGTATTTTAAAATATTAGAGATTTAGACTAATCTCAATTGTGCAGCTCAAGTATAAAGGCAAGTCAAGATAGAGGGTTAAGACATTCATTATTCACTCAAAAACAATTTTTCAAGAGGTGATTTAATTAATTTGTGGAGCAAATTGAGAATGTCGAAAAGAGGCTAGTTCAACAACCAAGTAGAGATCAGTGAGCAGGTCCGTATAGTCATACAAATCTATACAGACAGATCCATGTAGCCTTATGAACAGGTCATACAGCGAGCAAAAACCTGCAAGCGGTTTTCTCAATTTTGGGCAGGCAAATTCTCCTCAGTATGTGTGCAGATTTGTTTGGTTTGGTTGTACTGTACAGCTGTTATTTTGATAATCTATGGAAGTTTCCTTGTAACCTTTGAATTATTAATAAAAACCTGGTTTGAAGGAGTAAATTATCTTTCTATTGTATTTTTTATTCCGCTATTTATGTTCTAGCTATAGATGTGACTCTTGCTATGTGAAGAATTTAATTTATGCAATTACATAATAGTTTGTTTTCTTGAGAACATAAGGAGAGCAATCAGCTAGGGTCAGGAAAATATTACACGGTATCGAAGTTCTCTGATTGAGAGGATTTGAAGAGTTTACGACATTACATCAATTGTTAAAAACAACTACCAGAACCTACTATAGGGAACCATGACAAACAATTAGAGTGTTTCAGAGGTAGTACATATCAGTTTGGGGAGTTTGTGAGTAAATCAGATATGGCATTAGCTAGCCTTAGGTTTGAGGACATATTGGAAAGTGCCTTGAATTTCCGATCATGGAATTCAAGGTAAGTCTTCTATCATAAGAGAATAATCTATAGCATATCATCAAGGATGTAGTAACTACATTGACAAATACACAAGCATTGGCAATTCACTTGAATAAAGAAGTGAAAGCCAAAAGGATGACCATGGATGCTATAAAGGATCATGTGATCCCTCATATATGCAAGAAGAAGATAGGGAAGGATATGTTTGATGCCTTGTTCAGCATAACAAGACATCAAACATAAACGAGAAGATGATATTGCTTAACAGACTCAAATATGTAGAGATGGCCAGATCACACATTGTCACCAGTTACTTGATGAAGGTCACACAGATTCCTGATCAACTTGCAGTAGTTGGGGAGAAGGTTGAAAATAAAGAGCTAGTGAATCCAGCACTGAATAGGTTTCCATCTTAATGGGAAATGTTTGTCTAGGGTGTTTTTGTGCTCAAGAGAATATTTACTCACAGGAAATACAGTGGGATGATTGTATCCAAGAATCGAGTCAGAATGAGTTAAAGGCCAACAAGCAAAGAGGAGACAATGAACATGCCCTATTTGGTCGAACAAAGAAGGGCAAGAGTAAACTCGAATTGCGTTCAAGGCCAAAAAGCACGGAGGAGATAGTGACCATGCCCTATTTGGTCAAACAAAGACTGAGGAAATAAAGGACCCAACAAGGGTAAGGTAAAAATTAAGGAGTCAACCTCGCAGCAACGGAAGGACTTGAGTAAAATTAAGTATTTCATATGTCATAAGCATGGCCATAATCCATCATAGTGTCCAAACTCCAAAGAAGAAGAAGGGTAAAGTGAAGCAATAACAGCAACAAGCAGCAACCTCAGCTAGAGCTCAACTGAACAAGTTTGCCTCCAGGTTCAAGAAGGATTTTATGATGGTATCATGCCTTTCTTCCAACATGGTTCCAGAGAACGCTTGGTATGTGGACAAAGCATCTAGGCATAAGACATCATCCTGGAAGTTATTTCCAGGTCTAAGAGAGCATGTCTCAAGAGTTTAAGTTGAGCTTAGTGACGATGCCAGTATCGAGTAGCAAGAGTTGGTACAACTCCTTTCCAACTCCAGTGGGATGGCTCTTTATACTTGATGATGTGTAGTTTGTTTCAAGTCCCCAGAAGAATTTGTTTTCAGTTCCTATCATGGAAGATTAGGGCTTTGCGACAGACTTCAAGAACTAACAAGTCCTTATAAGATTGAAGGAGTGTAGCCCAAGATCAACTCAAGTGATTAGGGTTGACTTTATATAGGTTACAAGGTGAGATTGTTTGAGCCCTAGTGCATATCACAAATAACTTGTGTCGGC
>LPNX010600851.1:108011-130777 GCA_001517045.1 Pseudotsuga menziesii | reverse complement strand
CTCTGCCCACAACTCCACCAATGTTGCCGCCTACAACCAACCTTTCAATAAAACTAAATATTATATATAATAATATTATTATATTAATATTTATTTTTTATTAAAAAAATTATAATTTAAAATAAAAAGGTTGAAATATATATATATATATTATAATATTGTTATTATTATAATTATAAAAAAAATTCGTGGTTGGCTAGCTTCAAACAGGCAATAAAAATAAATCCAAGTTCAGCATGGAAGTAGTCGCCCAAATGGGAGATGTCAATGCCAAATTGGACCAATTTGATGAACAAGTCAACAAAAGGTATGCAAGACTCGAGGCAGACATCGCCAAAAATATTAATGAATTAACAGGACTCAAAGCAAGAATAGAGCAAGGCACCAGTGCATTGAAGGCAGAGCAAAAGAAAATTCAAGAGTCACTCGACAATATTTTTGCTAGACTACCACCGCGCACCCTTCGTTTCCCCCAACTAGCCATAATCCATGAAGAAATTTAACTTAATACTTGAACTATTCATTCATGCATTCTGTCAAACATTTTGCAAACACTAGGGTTTAACTTTAAAAATTCTGAAAGTGAAACCACACTGCTGAAAATGAACTTCAACTTTTCTGTCAACTACTGAAACATTTTAAGCAAATGGACACAATGAATTTTGGTCAAAAGACCAAGCAAAACCCCACTGCTTGGGGAAAATCCTACAAAGAGATTTTTCATTAAAAAAGACAAACTCAGAAATTTTTCTACAACTCAAAAAAAAATTCCTTCTGAACCCTACTGGCAATATTTCCAAAAACACCTTCTACAACAAAATACCTCGAAAAACGTGAATGTTGTACAGTACGGCCTGCTGTACCTTCACACGTGCGGGTATGGTATGTACTTTTCTGTCACACGTCTGGTTGTACGGATCTGTCAGTTCTGTACTTTTCTGCTACCTCAAAATTCATGCCACTGCCTGCAATTAATGTTGTACGACCTATCAGTCTTTCTGTACTTTTCTACCTCGAGAAATGTGCCCACACGTGGCTGTACGAACTACTTTAGACTGTCATTAATGTTGCTGCAATTCTGCATTTAATGTTGTTACTTGCATTGGAATTCGTGCCAAGGGTCTTCTCTTTCTTCTTTGGTCTTCAATCTCTTTCTCTCTCTCTCTAGTGAGATGTCTTTCATTTGCCCTCTCTAAGGTTTTATACTTAGATTTTGTAACTATCTTTAATAACTACCTAATCTAAGGTTGAAGATCTTTTTACAAAATCTAGGGTCCACAACTTATCTCCCTTTTAATAATTAAACATTTTAATTATTAAATACATTTTTAAGTGAGACCCACTTTTCTAGAGTATAAAAACACATCCACTTTATTTACATAAACGTCACTTTGTTACATAATACATAAGGACAAAAACATGGGAGGACCTTCAGAGATACAATTTCAACACTCCCTCCTAACGAGGAAGGTCCACAGCATTGTCTTCATCTCGGACTCCTGCAACAGCTCCCACTTCATCACAAAAACCTCCCACTTTGAAGCCCTTCAAGGCTATCCTCACCAATTCTTAATCAGGAATGGTTTCTCCTACTGCTGCCAACTCGTCCTTAACTTGTGTAACACGAGTCAAGTAAGAGGCTACACCTTCATCACTTTTCGTTTTAATGCTATGTAGCTTGTCTTTTAGGGCCATCTTCCTATTTTCAGTCTTTGCTTCAAATAATTTGGTCAAAGTGTCCCACATATCTTTAGCAATTTTCTTTTCTACTAGGTGTGGTATGAGATGGTCTTTAACCCTATCCAATATAATTCTCTGGGCTCTGGCTTCAAGAGCTTCAAACTCCGCAAGCTCATCTTTATCTGTTGGCTTGGTCATGACATTGTTAATAAAACTCCAAACCCTAAGTTTTTTCAAAACAACAGTAATTCTTACCTTCCATGGAATGTAGTTGGATACTCCATCCAACCGATCCTCATACCTAAGGTTCATCATGGAAAATAACTTGCAACCAAAAATTTTCACTGAAGAAAATATCTAACAATTTTCTGAAACTTCAGAGAACACTTGATAAACTTATTTTTCAGTATGACTCTTTAAAACTGTGATCTGATACCACAGCTCTGATACCATGAAGAAATTTGACTTAATACTGAAACTGTTCATTCATGCATTCTGTCAAACATTTTGCAGACACTAGGGTTTAACTTTAAAAATTCTGAATGTGAAACCACACTGCTGAAAATGAACTTCAAGTTTTCTAAACCCTAGAAAGAGATTTTTCATTAAAGAAGACAAACTCATAAATTTTTCTACAACTCAGAAAAAAATTTCCTTCAAAACCCTACTAGCAATATTTCCAAAAACAACTTCTACAGCAAAATACCTCGAAAAGCATTATTGTTGTACAGTACGACAAGATGTACCTTCGCTCATGCGGGTACGGCCTGTACTTTTCTGTCACACGTGTGGCTGTACAGATCTGTCAGTTCTGTACTTTTCTATTGCCTCGAAATTTGTGCCACTGCCTGCAATTAATGTTGTACGACCTGTCAGTCTTTCTGTACTTTTCTACCTCGAGAAATATCCCCACACATGGCTGTACGGACTGCTTCAGACTGTCATTAATGCTGTTGCAATTCTGCATTTAATGTTGTTACTTGCATTGGAATTCGTGCCAAGGGTCTTCTCTTTCTTCTTTGATCTTCAATCTCTTTCTCTCTCTCTCTGGTGAGATGTCTTTCATTTGCCCTCTCTAATGTTTTATACTTAGATTTTGTAACTATCTTCAATAACTACCTAATCTAGGGTTGAAGATCTTTTTACAAAATCAAGGGTCCACAACTTATCTCCCTTTTAATAATTAAACACTTTAATTATTAAATACATTTTTAAGTGAGACCCACTTTTCTAAAGTATAAAAACACATTCACTTTATTTACATAAACGTCACTTTGTTACATAAATACATAAGAACAAAATTTCTCTAGTCCTCTCATCACACCCACACCAAAAACATGGGAGGACCTTCAAAGATACAATTTCAACAATCCACACATAGACCCCTTCAATAAACCTCCTCCAAATACGCCTAAAACGCCAGGCCAACACGACACGACGCCACCCCATGAAGTTCCCTTCTTTAACATTCTGTCAATATCGATTCCCCAAACACTCGGGTACCAAATAAGGGTCAAATTAGAGTTATTCAAATTTGATGGTAACGAAAAGCAATGCATCGCATGGATCAATAATGCAAAGGAACACTTTGACATCCATAACATACCTTACAATAGCAAGAAGATTAAGTACGCCACCATGCAATTGGAGGGAAATGCATATAATTGGTACATGTGGTGGAAGACGACAACCCAAGTATGTTCCTTTAGTTGGAATAACTTTAAGAACGACCTTCTTAAGAGGTTTCAAGGCATAACCGAGAAAGACTTCATTGCCAAGATCACCGAATTGCAGCAGAAAGGCAGTGTAGATGAGTACACATGTGAATGGGAAGCTTTGGCAACTCGAGTTCCAGATTTAACCAATGACCAACGTCTACAAACATACATACATGGACTAAAACCGCACATTTGGGATGAGTTAGAATTACGTAACAATTGTACCCTAGAGAAGGCAAGACGTAAAGCCAAGATCATCAAGAACAAGTTTAAAGGATCCACTCAAAGTAGCTTCGACAAAAACTACTCCAAGAGGAATCCTCCCCAATCAGCGAATACAGGAACTTCAAGATATATGCCGCTGCATCTAAGGGAAGGAGCAAAAACCAGTTTAGAAGCCCAGAGGATGAGGGAAGGAAAGTGCAAATATTGTGGAGAGAAATGGGATCCTAAGCATACATGTTTGCAAAGGAGTAACCCCCAAAAACTGTATGCTTGCGAAGCTGAAGAAGAAGAAAAAATCTCAGAATGTGAAGAGTCAAGTGAGGAGGATACAGAAAACCAACATGACTGCCACTCAAAACTAGAAGATGACACACCAAAGATATCATTAGCCACCATTACAGGGATATCCCAACCACAAACATTGAAGCTAAAGGGGCATATCAAAAACAACAATTTGTCAATCCTCATAGATACCGCCAATACCCATAACTTTATTAATGTTAATCTTGCTAAGACATTCAACTTATTCATTTTCCCAATGCCTAACATGAAGATTATGGTAGCAGACGACAAGAAGATTGAAAATGTGGGAAAACGTCACAAGGTTAAATTACAAACGCAAGAGTGTAACCTAGAATCCAACTTCTTTGCAATACCTCTTAGAGGAGTAGACATTGTGTTGGGAATCCAATGGTTGCAAACATTGGGTACTTACTCCGCTAACCATCAAGAACACTTCATCAATTTCAAATGGCTAGGGAAAAAGTACGAATTGTACGGTTTCCAACCACCCCAAACTCAATTTGCTACATCACATCCTAAGTAACAGGACACTTCCAAATAGGGCCCATGTCCCGTATTCCACGTGTCGGACATGACACTTGCCCTAATACGTGTCCGACACCATAATTTTCGTGTCCCAAAATCTGGACACTTTCCAACACGTGTCGGACACTTGCCAAGAACGTGTCCTGATTTCTGGACATGTGTCCTGTCAAAAAGGGTATAAAGGAGGAGGAGGATAGAGGAAAGAGCTATGACAGTAATGTTAATTTTGACATGGAGGAGCAGGAAGACGATTGACAATGGCTAGTACCATTGATGAGCTATTATATTCTTAACTGTGGCTATTTAGTATTTTCATTTTGTATCTAGTAGGACAGTAAATACTAGACTTAGTACTAAGTAGTATCTACTCTATTTTGTATTTGTCAGTGGCATTCTCTCGAAATACATTTTGATTTTTGTGGTTTATTGAGAAATATCAAATATGCAATTTATGGTTCAAAGTTCATGATTCATTGATAATTTTATTAGTGATTCATCATTGTCAAATTTCAATTGAATGATATTATGATTGATGTACATTGTATATACTTCTAGTCTTTAAAAAATGTAGATCTTTATGTATTTTTTTAATATATATATATATATATATATATATATATAAAATTTTAATATATATATAAAACGTGAGTCCGCACGGGTATGGCTCATTGGCAATTCCATTGTTATGAAGTCACTTGTTGTAAATTGGAGGTCACGAGATCAATCCCACCCGGTTTTACCTGTGTCCCATGTCTTGCAGTGANTCAATGTCAAGAGATGGAGTTGCTAACATGTGAAGGAGATGACTACAAACCCCTAGAGATACAAGAGCTAATCCAAAAACACCACAAGGTGTTCCAAGAGCTTCTGATGGGGCTCCCACCAAACAGGAAGAGTGAGCACATGATTGAAGTAGAACTAGGAGCAAAACCTGTCAATATCAAACCCTACAGATATCCACATCACCACAAAACAGAGATTGAAAGGTTAACCAAATATTTGTTAAAATGTGGTGCTATTTCAAAGAGCAGAAGCCTTTGTGCAGCCCCAGTAGTGCTAGTTCGGAAGAAGGATGGATCCTTCAAGTTGTGCAATGATTGTAGAGATCTGAACAAGATAACAATCAAGAATAAATTCCCCATCCCATTTATCGATGAGATGTTGGATGAGCTTCATGGAGCTAGGTATTTCTCAAAACTAGACTTGAGATCAGGGTATTATCAAAACAAGGTTAGACTAGAAAACGTAGCAAAAATTGCTTTCCGTACTCAAGAGAGCCATTATGAGTTCTAAGTAATGCCCTTCGGATTAACTAACGCTCCTGCCACTTTTCAATCCACAATGAGCAAATTGTTCCAACCATATTTGCAAAGGCTTGAATTAGTATTTTTTGATGATATCCTCATATATAACAAGACTTGGAGAGAGCATATCCGACAATTAGATCAAGTACTCACCATCTTGGAAGAACATCAATTTTTTGCAAAAATGTCAAAATGCACTTTTGGAAAAGAAGAAGTGGACTATCTTGGCCATATAATTCAAAAGGAGTCAAAGTTGATCCAAGTAAGATCAAGGCAATCAGTGAGTGGCCCAAACCAGATAACATCATGAAATTACGAGGATTTCTAGGTTTGACAAGATACTATCGAAGATTTGTGAAGAATTATGCCCATAGGTTGCCCCTCTAACAGATTTATTGAAGAAAAATTCATTTCAATGGAATGATGAAATCGAAAAATGTTTTGAAGCATTGAAAAACATTATGGCATCAACGCCAGTATTAGCAACCCCGGATTTCACAAAACCCTTTATGGTTGAGTGTGAGGTTGAGTGTGATGCTCCAAAATTCAGGATTGGAGCAATCTTGATGCAAGAGGGTCATCCAATAGCATTCGAAAGCCGGAAGCTCAATAAGAAAGAGAGTCTGAAGTTCACTTATGACAAGGAAATGCTTGCCATTATACATGCATTAGCAAAATGGTGACAATACCTTCTAGGAATTAAATTTTTGATATGTATCGATCACGGCAGTCTTCAATATCTTTTACAACAAAAGACATTATCCACCGAACAACAAAAATAGATAGAAAAGATTGCCACTTTTGACATAGAGATATTACATAAAAGGGGGAATGATAATGTAGTCTTTGATGCCCTTTCTCGAAGGGATGAGGGAGCCAAATCTTATGCAATTTCAGTTGCAATTCTCGAGTGGCAATTCCCGAGTGGTTGGATGAAATTAGAAGTGAATATGCCAAGGATCCAGATACCTATGCTTTGATAGATAATCCAAAATGCAATCCCAAGCTTGAATGGAGGAATGACAATCCTTCGGTACAAAGGAAAGATTTACTTAAACTCCGCATCCAAATTCAAAGCTAGGGTTCTTAAGTAGTCCCATGACTCACCTGCTACAGGGCATGTAGGTTTTTTCAAAACTTACTACAATGCCAGGAAATCCTTATACTGGAAGGAGATGTATAAAGACATTCAAAAGCATGTGGCTAAGTGTGACACCTGTCAAAGAAACAAAAGCTTAAATGTCGTGACCCTAGGGCTACTCCATCTGCTTCACATTCCAAGCCTGAAGTGGGAGGAAATCTCCAAGGATTTTATTGAAGGATTACCTGTATCTAAAGGCAAGGACAAAAGCTTTGTGGTAGTGGACCGATTAACGACATATGCACATTTTGTGGGTATAAAGAAAACTGACTCCGCTAAAGAAATCGCTGAAGTGTTTTGTAAAAATATTTACAAATTACATGGGTTTCCATAAATCATTGTTTATGAAAGAGATGCCAAATTCACAAGCAATTTTTGGAAGGAATATTGCAAACAAGTTGGGATCACTCTTAACATGAGCTCAGCCTATCATCCCCAAACATATGGACAAATGGAAGTTGTTAACAAATGTTTGGAAGCCTATCTTCGTAGTTTCGTCACTGACAAACAGAACAAGTGATTGCAGTGGTTACATCTTGTAGAATGGTGGTATATCTGCACCTATCATACGTCCACCAGGATGACACATTTTCAAGAGAGTAATGCAAGTACTCAAGGATAATTTAACTATGGCACAAAATCATATGAAACAACAAGCATATCTACATAGAACAAAACGAGAGTTTGAAGTGCAGATTGGCTATTTGTGAGACTTCAGCCATACAAGCAATTGTCACTTCAACAACAAGGGAAGAATAAACTGGCTCCCAAGTTTAATGGACCATATCAAATTATCCAAAAGATTAGCCCTATAGAATACGAATTGAAGTTACCAAATAAGAGTCGAATTCACAACGTTTTCCATGTCTTGAATCTTAAAAAAGTATTGGGTCAACATCAAACTGCTCAGACGACACTTCCTACCTTGGATGAAGACGGGAAACTTGTATTAAAACCAGAAGCCATGATCAACATCAAAGAAAGAAAACTACGTTCTCGCATCATCAAAGAGGACCTTATTAAGTGGAAGAGTTGTCCCAGAAGAAGACATTTCATGGGAAACCGAGAAGTTCATTCAACAATATCCATCCTTGCCCTACATTGAGGACAAAGCATCTTAGAAGAAGAGAGCAATGTTATATACATTTCATAATGATTTAATAAAAACTTAAAAATATTAATAAATAACAACATATAAGAGAGTAAATATATATATTACAAAATTAGTGAGAACTAACATGACTCTACAAACAGTCACTCAAAAGCATATTTAATCCAAATACTTATTGTACATTTGCATATTGGATATTTTTACTAAATACAATTAATTTTTTTATCTCTTCGACTTCACTTGTATCACGATGTGCTACCTATTTTGAGAGATATTGTCACGGGTCTTCTAGAGTTCAACATTGACCAATTAGTTGTATGTAAAGGATGCTTGTTTGGCAAGCATAACAAGCCTGCTTTCCTAAGAAACAAGCACAAGTCTAAAGGGATTCTAGACCTAGTGCATTCAAATGCATGTGGATCAATGTCAATAGCATCAATCATAGGAAGCATGTACTATGTTTCCTTCATTGATGATATTTCTCGCAAAACTTGGATCGACTTTATAAGGACCGAGGATGGAGTCTTAGCAAGCTTCAAAAGTCATCTCTAGTGGAGAAACAAACAATGAAGAAGATCAAAGTTTTGAGATTGAACAACCGGTGTGAGTATACCTCCAATGATTTCGAGGATTTTTGCAAGGATGCAATCATCAAGAGGAAGTTCATTGTTCGATACAACCCATAGCAAAACGGGGTTGTTAAGGCCACGATACATCACCAGGGTTTGCCAATGTTTTTCTGGGCATAAGCATGCAACGCAGTAGTCTACATTCAAAACAAGTGTCCTCACACAATTTTGGAGAACAAGACACCAAAGGAAGCCTTAATTGGTGTGATGGAAGAAGTTATCCATTTCTGCATATTTGGTTTTCCGGTTTATATCTATATACCAATTCAGAAGAGGACCAAGTTGGAGCCCTCCAACAGGAAGAGTTTGTTTGCTGGTTACAATGAGAGTTTAAAGGCCTACAAGATCTATATTACAAGGGAGAGAAAGACAGATGTAAGTGAGGATGTAAAGTCATAGAAAGACTTTGCATCCATAAAGTCTCATGAGCCTATTCCAGTGACAGAGGATGAGGATAAACGAACTCCGAAGGTTGAGCTAGTGTCACCAACGACTTCTAGTTCAGGGTATAACAGCATTAAGGCACAAAGGAGGAGCCACCAACTCTTACCAAATTTATCAAGAGATCTATATGATTCACTCGGACATTAAGGGATGCTCGAGAGCATGTTGAGCATGTTGACATTCCTAGGAGCACAATCATGGAGAGCAAACCTCTGAAGAAGTTCCAAACTAAATGGCATCGATGAGCAGCATCATAAATTCCGAGCCTTTCAATATTCAGGAAGCAGCCAACCAACAAGTTTGGAGGGATGCCATGGTTGAGGAGTACACCTCCATCATGAAGAATGATGTATGGGACATTGTGCCTAGACTGGAGCGGAAATCAGCAGTGACTTCCACGTGGCTCTACAAGATCAAGCATGCAATAGATGACAACATAAAGAAGTGCATAGTGAGGTTTGTGACAGAGTGGACTATGAGGAAGGGTTTGTTTGTTGGTTACAATGAGAGTTTAAAGGCCTACAAGATCTATATTCCAAGGGAAAGAAAGATAGTTGTAAGCGAGAATGTAAAGCCATACAAAGACTTTGCATCCATAAAGTCTCATGAGCCTATTCCACCAACAAAGGATGAGGAGAGACGAACTCCGAAGGTTGAGCTAGTGTCAACGACGACTTCTAATTCAGGGTATAACAACGTTAAGGCACAAAGGAGAAGCCACCAACTCTTACCAATTTTATCAAGAGATCTATATGATTCACTCCGACATAAAGGGATGCTCGGGAGCATGTTGACATTCCTAGGAGCACACCCAGGGAGAGCAAACCTCTAAAGAAGTTCCAAACTACATGGCATCGATGAGCAACATCATAAATTCCGAGCCTTCCAATTTTCAGGAAGCAGTCGACCAACAAGTTTGGAGGGATGCCATGGTTGAGGAGTACACCTCCATCATGAAGAATGATGTATGGGACATTGTGCCTAGACTGGAGGGGAAATTAGTAGTGACTTCCACGTGGCTCTACAAGATCAAGCATGCAATAGATGGCAGCATAAAGGAGTGCAAAGTGAGGTTTGTGACAGAGTGGACTATGAGGAGACCAATGTCTTAAAACTTGAAGTCGGACTTTGAATAGATCAAGGGTCACCTCAAACTCTACCATGATTGAGACAAGTTTGAACTTAATGACTCAATTTACTAAATAATACATAAAATATTATAATTTTAATGGGAAAAAAATTACTTTACAACTTCCAAGCCATTAGAGACAAAATATGCAAAGTCTACTCACATATATAGTAATATGCAATGTAATGGTGAATATATCAAAAAAGGCATCGAGTCCAATACATATGTGAAACAAAATGCATAATCAACAAAGCTTTAAATGGCCTATAGAATCAAATTTCAATATGCTACCAAGTACTAGCCTACTACATATCACTTATCAAGATGATTAATCATCAAACTTATCACCGCTATTGGAAATGGGATCCTTGGCATGACCTACAAGAACATCCTCTAGCATGTCTATTTTTAGCAAGTCTATATTTTACAGGTGGCATTTAGCCAAAAAAGAGTAGAGTGACTATTGGTGTCTTTTGATGGTTTAGAGGGCTTGTGTTCAATTCAATGCAAATTGGTTAACTAGAATTCTAAAAACTGCTAACTCTGTTGAATTTTGGATGGGATGTGAAATTCTATTTGCATCATATGAGGTCCAATGAGATTGGAATCCCTCTCAAACATATTGAAACAATTAATGATAATATGAAAATTTTAATTAAAATGGGTAGAAAAGAAAAATAAAGAAAATGAAAACTTTTAATTTAAGAATTTTATATTATCATACCAAGTAAGCTTGTTTCACTATAACGCAAGTTGTTTTCAACCCCAAATAGTGCTACTGTAAAAATCTTACAAAGCAAGTTCACTCGACAATGAAGCAAGTTTAGAATCTTAGTGTTTGGGTTTTTGGTCAAAAAAAATTTTAAAATGAATTTGAGGGTCACATGTGCACACTGTCCAATCCCACATTGACTCTGTCGAGTTGACAGATTTAGTACCAATTTGTCTACGTCAAACATTGACTAGGTCAATTTGGTACCAAACCGATCATTCGAACTGGTTTAAGGGCTAAATAAATACAGTCATCAGTTAGCTTGGCCGAGTCCAAGTTCGAGTTGACCAAGTATAAAAACACTAGAGGAGAATTTAAATAATTTTGTTTCAATCACACTTCCATTAGGACAATGATGTCTTTAGTATCCATTATGGGATGGAGTATACATCAGATGGGTGTAAAGATAGTTTTCCTTAATTGAATAATCAAGGAAGAAATGTACATCAAGCAACCTCAAGGCTTTGAGATCAATAAAAAGAAGACCCTTGTTTGCAAGCTGAAAAAGGCCTTTTATGGACTCAAGTACACACCAAGAACATGGTGTTCCACGATAAAGCCTACTGAGTATGGGCTTCACCTACACTGCAGCAGATCTCAACTTATATTTCATATTTGTTAAGGCTGATCTACTTATTTTGGTGGTGTATTTGGAATCTAGATGACCTATTTCTTACAAGTGAGGAGAAGTTCATTGGAGCGTGCAAGGCAAATATGGCAGCTAAGTTCGAGATGCATTACTTCTTGGGGTTGGAGATTTGGGTAGAGACAAGGGGATCTTTTCCTTGGGCAAGATAAGTATGCAGTAGAGATCCTAAAGAGATTTCGGATGGAGGAATGCAAAGCCATGGCCAAACCTATGATATTGATTACTAATCTGAAGAAGGTAACAAATTCAAGTTCAGATTTGGTGGATCCCATGTTCTACAGGTGGCTGATAGGTTCCTTGATGTATTTGGTCAACAATACGCCAAATATATGTTTTTCAGTGAACACCTTGAGTCAGGTCATGGTGAAGTCGAGCCAGGAGCAATGGGTGTCCATGTGTGATTTTGATCACTCTCAAGGAGGTGACATGTTCATGTTAAGGTCTTGCTGGTTCATTTTCCACTGCTTTGATGATGCCCTAACAACAATGTTGGTAGATGGATGTTCGTGGAGCATATGCAGAGATGAATGACATTGCTCAAATAAAAGTAAAATACTTCATAATTGTAGAGATATCGTTTCTGTAGCACAGTTTTAAAAAATAACAACTATTTAGTTGGTGGTATGAATAATTTTGTGTAATAGATCAATAGCAAGACCAAATTTCAAACTTGTGGAGTTTCCAAATATGCTCTGTTACCGAGCAAATTAACAGGGTTAGTGCCCAGTAAGCACATGTAAGGAGTTGTGACCCAATGTCACCTCAGTCACAACCCTTTAACTTCTTGAGAGAGTCCTAACCTCCAAGGGGATAGCCCTTATACTTATTACCTGTTGGCAAAATACACAACAAACTTCAACAACCTTGGTAGCTAGAGATCAGTGCCTTTGGGCGGAGTCAAATAGTATAACCGTTTAAGGAAAAATCACTGCAATGGATACCATAGGCCACTACAAAACTACTGTAGATGACTATGTAGTTTGAGTAATCAACAATATGTATCCAACAAATGACTGAATACTGCATTAAACCTTCAGTTAAGGGCTAACTCAAACCATAATCCAACAGTAATATTTCATTAATCAACAGTATGTTACAACGGTAATGCTAAGGAACTTATGTATGGGTTAATAGTAGGGTAACCATGCATCAACCAATCACCAACATCTGTATATACTATTAAACATTCACAGGCAGTGTATATACTATAAACTTAAAGTACTATAGGCAGTCGTCTAAACATCTGTCATACACCAGTTGTTAGCAGCAGTCTTTAAACAGTCATATAAACAGTAATTTAGACAATCATCCCTTCACAACAGTCCATCAAATGCATTGAGTTTAGCCATTTACTTCATCAAATCTTAGGTCTGATTTTTATCAACTTTTTGGTGTTTTATATTGCATGTTGAAGGCAGCAGAGAGGAGAGGACAGGATGCCCACTTTAGCAGGGTCTGTCCACTCTTGGCAGTCCTCTGAAGGTGTAAACCGAGGGCTGGTTGAAGGCAAAAGAGGCATGTACAAGTTTGCTTTAAGTCACATGATATAAATACAAATATTATTATCATTGTTATTATAATAATAATAATCAAAAGCCCACCCCAACCCTACTTTAAACACTTTTCAACTCATTTTTTGCTGTTGATAAATTATAAATACTTGCCTCTTCATCCCAGGTGTCCATCAAATAAAAGGAGATGAAATTGAAATTACCTTCCATCACGTCCCATAGAGTCTTCTAAAACATATAAAATAAATTAAAGCTCTTGAATCTTACACAATCTTTGTCCCATAATCAAAGTTCTTGGAAAGCTGACTTTTGAAGGGACCTCCTCTATGATAGTATCCTTTATTGTAGTCTGCATTGAAAATATATTATTAGAAACCTGAATCAATTATTATTTGGACAAGCAATACCTTGCTCAAAACTACTGTCTAACTAAGTCACCTGACATAAGGACACAGGATATGGAGGACACAAAAACATGAATGTCCAACACGGAAATGGTGACCCCCGGAATAAAGACACAGAGGACATGTTATATATATCACAGGAAATGGACACAAAAACACGAGTGTCCAACACGGAAATGGTGACCCCCGGAATAAAGACACGAAAGACACAAAAACACTAGTGTCCAACACGGAAATGGTGACCCCCGGAATAAAGACACAGAGCAGGGGGGTCACCATTTCCATGTCTTTATTCCGGGGTCACCATTTCCGTGTTGGACACTTGTGTTTTTGTGTCCTCCATGTCCTGTGTCCTTGTGTCAGGTGACTTAGTTAGAAAGTATATATATATCTTTTTTAGAAACTAGAATATTTACAAATATTCAATAGAAATTAGAATCATTACACATTACACATTCACAAATCACAATGAGACACAGAGATGATAACCATAGGCGATAGATCAAGATGTTGGAACTTGGAACCATATTTCTCGTTAAGTCATCAAAATCAAAATGTATTACATAGATGTCAGAATGCCACTGGCAACCTTGGGAATTGAAGTTGTGATTGAGGAGCTGGACAAGGAAGGGCAGACACCTGCGGCAGAAGCAAGGGAAGCCATAACCAATGTATAAGAATATACAGCCACTCTGCCATTCTACATCTATGTGGATTTGGAATTTTGGCCTTGGAGGGTACGGATTAGAAGAGGCAATGCCAGGTCTCATTGCTATGTCTATCCTTTTTTATTATCTTAGGATGGCTGAAGCATTTGTTAGTGGTTATAGTTTAGGCTGTTATAATAGCTGCATTTTTGTTTAATGTTTTTTAGCTCTGTTGTAAACATTCCGAGGAGAAGAGACTATAGTTTGAACAGCTCCATTAGTATTAATGCTAAATGCAGGCTGGATTCCCTTGATTGCTGGTTACAGATTGGCTTAAATGTAGCATTTTGTGTATATTATTAATATTGCTAAATTACATAAAAAATAAAAATAAAATGATAGATAAACTGTGTATCAACCAAAGTAAGTTTGTCATGAAATATTCCATTTTCATAAAGTGAACCTGTTCCATAATTCATTGTTTTTAAAATCGGGTTTTAACCCCAGGCGGCCTTTTTCATCTTTTACGTGTCCTGGAATCGGGACAAGATCCACACAGAGCCGGACATGATGCTTGGTCACGTGTTTTGATCATGTACCAATTCCAGGACATGTAAATACATGTGTCGGACACGTGTTTGCATAGTATTCGTGTTCGACATGATCACAAGCGACAGGGGCAGGGTTTTGGACTTGCCACTTCAGCAAGAACTTTAATACAAACAGTTGTCTCAAGTTTCCATATTCCATTTGTCAACTAACCATTCTACATAATCATATGCACAAGCAGTTTTTCCAAAACTATGAGCAAATCTCTTTCGTTAAGGAGGTTTGATGAGATAGATAGTTATCTTGGCAAGAAATGAAACCCTCTACCCAAACTATGAGCAGATAGCCTCCATGCATATTCCATGAGCGAGTTCATATCAAAACTGTAACTGCTCACCAAATGGCAAAAACCTTTTGTTCAGGAGGTTTGATGAGATAGATAGTTATATTAGCATGAAATGAAACCTTCGACCAGAGGTATGCCGCTAGGGTTTTTAAGTAATGATGCCTAAAGTAGTAAAACCCTAGATATGCGGCTTGGGTTTTTGGTAACCATGAAATCCAGATGTATGCCCTTGGGTTATTTGATGCCCTTAAGGTTATTTGGAAACATGTTGCTCGCGCCCTTTTAGTCAACATCCAGAAGGTATCATGATAAAACCGAGATTTATCCTTCACACCTTAAAATTACAAAGCGGAAATTCAAATGCTAGGAGAAACCTAACAATTACATCCTGCTGCTCGCCAGAAAAGGGAGGCAACGACGGGAAAATCAGAGCAGAAAGCTGATAATACGGACCTGGTGCCTGGCCTGTTGAGCGGACCTCACGGATAGTTCCACTGGTCCATATCCTTCAGTTTTGGTCGAATTGATCGTCTGTTCCCGGAGCCTGGGCAACTGCAATGGCCATTGTCACAGATGCCAAAAGGTCCGCAGGCTCTGGACAATATTCAATTCTTATTGGATGGGTTCAATTCGAAATCCGGGTCCCGGGCTTTGACATCGTAATGTCCAGGGGCATCGGAGAGAAACCCGGTAGACGCGAAGGCTGTCATCGTTTTCATTAAGAGCCATTGACAGCAATTGAGTCCCATTATAGCATAAAGAAGATGACGATGATCTGCACATAGTTCCATTCAGAAAAACCGTCAAAGCAACCCCATAGAGTAATAAGGCTGCTGGACTGAACAAAACCAACCCTCCCGGTTCCATAACGAGCTTACAGCCGATTCTATAACGAGCTTATTTGATACAGAACTTCCATTTATGGCAAACCAACCCTCCCGGTTCCATAACGAGCTTACAGCCGTTTCTATAACGAGCTTATTTGATACAGCACTTCCATTATATTTCAAATGAATTCGGAACAAGTGCCTGCCCGTTATTTAGCGCCTGGCCTGCCCGCTTTTTAGTGTCTGCCCAGGCACGAGCGTTATTCACCATATCATACAATATGATATATTCACCAAATCATACAATATTAATATCATATCGATATCGATAAATTAATTTTTTTTAATTTTAAAATCATCAAATATATAAAAATAAAATTATTAATTTTTTGAAAATAACAAATAATTTTATTTATCGCTTTATAGAGTATTTCCCGTTATATAGAGTATTTTATATAAAGTATAAAGTTTAAATTATGCAATTTTTATTATTATTAAAATATAATCTATGGACTAAATAATCATTAGCATGTGTATTGTAAAAAGAATATATAATTTGTGCCTTAAAGAATTATGGTTATGTGTCAGTATGCCAAAATTGAATTTAATGCTTGTAAGTTTTGTGAGTTATAAAATCAAGTATAATATTTTTTATTTAAAATTGAAATGCAAATTTTCTAGCTAGGCTCGTTGTTGAATGTGTGGTGAGTTTTTTGTTGAATGTGTGGTGAGTTTTTTAAGTCTAGCCCGGTCGTTTATTGAATGTCTAGCGAGTTTCTCGAGTGCGCCTAGTTGTTAATTAAAGGCCTCACAAATCTCTCAAGAATCGTATCAATAATATTGACACATTCCCATGAACCTCTTCAAAGAAAATTTTTGTTTCATAACATGATAAAAACCCCAATAGTCGCTTTCCCTTTCCCTCTCCACACCACTCCCAATTCTTGTTCTATAATTCTTGCCTTCTTGACAGCAAGCTCCCTCGACTAGTTACTCAACCTTGCATACTTAATTCCTGCTCTCTGGCCTAGATGATTTCATAGAGCCCTCTACACTCCAATTGAGTTCAATCATTTCTATTGTGAAAGTGGCCTGAATTTTTTATGGCCTAGCCTTGTTTGAATGATTGAATCATATGCTTGTCAGTGCTCAAATTGAATGAAGACAGAGTTGACTCTCGCACTCTCTCAAACGAAATCAAACGAAATAAATCTAATGGCAAACTAAAAGAAAGAATGATTTAAAACGATGGACATGAAACACCTTTCGATAATTTGTTTAAACTGATTTCATCTCAAAGTGTCTTATGCTTTGAAATGAAGAAAATAGTAGGTTTGATTAGTATAGTTTTTTGGGTTTTAAGTTTTTTTTAGTGATTATGAATTTATTTTAGGATATTGTTTAAGAGATCCACTGAGTTTACTATTAGCTGTTGAAATATTGTAACTTCGAAGAATATTCTATATGTATTTTTTTGTGGTCCCCGATGGTCCTACCGGGAGAACCACTTGTATTACATTGTACCCCGATGCTCCTAATCGGAAGAACTAATAAGAGTCATGAGGTAGTCCCCTCTAATTGTAGAGGTGGATCATCAACACCCCAGTGTGGTTACTTGAGCCTACATGTGTAACTCAGGCCTACATGATTTTACTCGAGCCTACATGTCAAATGAGTTAACTTAAGTGAACGGATGAATATAAATAGAGGTGTAGTGCTCCTCATTTGAGACACACACACTCTCACTTGTGTAGCGCATTAGTGGAGAAGAGAAGTAGCTGGAGAAGGAGGAGGATCAGGCTTTGATCTCCTTGCTGGTTTTATCTTTTATCTTTTTGGGGCATCTATATTGAGGAAGTTTTTTGCTGGGTTTTTCCCAGGATAAATCTTTGTGTTCCTTTTTTATGGTTGTGCTTGTCTATCTTTCAGTGATCCTGTTTATATGATTTTGTCATGAAAATGAAATGAAATACTGATGTCTTAGCTGAGCATATGAAAATTTAGCATGGTATCAGAGCTAACCTGAGAAGAAGACATTGTGCAGCTACAGAAGATAGGGCTTCTTACTTTTTGGGTCTCTCTCCACAATCCATCAGCAAAAGTATGCTAGGATGACTCTCCATTGAAGGGCGCATCTTTCTGTCGAAGCGGAATTCAATTCCGAGCATTTTCAATTTTCGATGAGGAAATTAGGGCTTTCTACAAAAGAGGATTTTTTTAGTGAGACTAGCATAGGATTGTTCTCCTCATCAAAACCGAAGTTTAGAGACCTGGATCAAGAAATTTGGTTGGGTGAAACTTTGGGAAAGTCAAACCCTAGTTTGACCCCGAGCTAGAAAAACCCTAAATACTAAAACTGCTATGTTTTGGTACATTCGCTATATTCCGAGATTGGCGAAGGATCAGGAGCTGAAAATTGCAGGGGCCGAAGATAAAATCATGATGAACACTGTGTCCAACATTCAGCCTCAGATTCGCTATATTCTGGGAGATATGATCCCTCCAAGTTAGGGTTCCAGACTCTTCCAGAATTCATCCCTAAACAGGACACCCGAGGAGAATTGCTACATCTTGCGCTACAAAGGCCCAAATGGAAATCCTAAAGCTGTTACAGAAAGAGCACGGATTGTACTTTCTGTGGTATGAAGATCAGACTCAGAAGATGAACTAGTGACACATGGCATGCCATACAACTTCGTTATTCTGAACAGTCCTGTAACAGATCACCTTGGGAAACGGATCATAAATCCCAAATGGTGAAACCAATTCTGATGAAACCTATGGTGTTGGATCAGGGACATGCGAGGTTACCTCAGTGCGAAGTTTCAGACACAGAAGAGTAGAAATTTTGGAGATATCACAGAAACAGTAACAGGAATTTCTGCAGAAGAAATTGAAAAATTAGGGCTTCCTGTTCTAGGAGCTTCCCTCCACTGTTTTCAGAAAATGAGTACATTGGAGAGCTCCATTTGAAGAGATCTATCTGTCTATCCAATCATATCTGAAAGATTCCAAGTTTTGAAAATTAGGGTTTCTGTGACAAACCCTAGATCAGCTAGCTCCGGAACCAGGACGGACACCTCAAATCGGTAAGATCTAATCCTTTGTTATTTTCATTTGAGGTTCTCATTTCAAAGTGATCTATCACATCAGCTTGATGATAATCTTGGTAAAGTTGACAACTTCCAAGCATGGAATTATATGATCTCTCTAAAGAAAATGAATTGGACACCTACATAAGTAGAGAGGTTCCAGTTCCATACGAAGATGAGGCTCAAAGCCTTACACAAGAAGAACATGATCAAGGCCAAGAAGATCATTGTTGATTCAATCACGGATCAACTTGTACCACAAGTGTCTTCCCTAAAGACATCGAAGATGTTTGATTCCTTGATCAAGCTATTTGAAGATAAGAACTTAAATCAGAAGATGGCTTTGAGAAAACAGTTGAAGAATGTGAAGATCCAGAATGCAGAACAACTTGAAACAGTAGAAGAAGAAGTGGAGATTGCAGAAGTGGTGATAGCCACCTTGAATGGCCTCCCAGGATCATGGGATTCATGCAAAGAATGTATGCCAGAAGGAAGTAATTGCTTTCAGCTCGACTCATAAGAAGAGAAGAAGAAGATGGGAGCAATTGAAGATCAAGCTCTCACCATTCAAAGAAGATCCCTCAAGCGATGAGGAATATGAAGAACTCAATTCTTGTCATTTGGATAAGAAATGATGATTCCATGAACGAAGAAGATGATAAAGTAGAATGATCAAGATGGAGTCTACCCACAAAACAAATAAAAGATAAGTATTCAATTGTCATTTCATGATATTGTTTTGTTATACATTTGATTATATTCAGTTGATGTGTTATGCATGATAGAATTGTTTGCATTAATGACTGTATACTACTAATATGCATGTGATGGGTAAGTAGCTCATGGTGCTATACAACTCTCCATTGCTACTTATCAAACCTCTTTGCTGACATATTGGATTAGTGCACAATCTCAATAATGTCATGGTGGAGATGGAAGGCATCTAGAAAGTTTATGTGAGATATGGATGAATGTTGTATTGACTAAGCAGTTGCATGATGCATAAGAATTTGTCGTTATGCATATGTTTTATGAAATAGTTCTAACCATGCAACTGGTGCATTTGAATTGTAGGAAAGGTCATGAATAACCTCCTACAAGAAAAGAAGGATGAGACTTGTTCCGAAGAACAAGTGATGACAATTCAAGATCCACTCCAATAAACATGAATCTGAAGCTCCCGGGGTCAGAGACACCATGATGGAAGAAAGAGCTTCAGAGAGTGGTAGATCCACCTTGAAGGATGAAGACCACCATGGGTACAAGAGATAGCTCAAGATGAAGAAAAGAATGCTATGATCAAAGAATAATAGTTGATCATGGGGAATGATGTATACAATATGATGGAACAAGTGTACAAAGCAAGGTTCATGATTCTCCCCAGAAAGAATAGACTATGACATGACATACTCTATTGACCAGTATATATCAAGCATAGAACCACCTGTACATAATGAAGAGGGAAGATGATACTCCACTTCAGGGGGAGTGACTACAGAAAATTATATCTGAGTCCGATATGGTACAACATGATGGATAGCTTTGTGATGGATCAAGACTTTACCAAGAGTAAAGTGGGTTCCAACCTTAAAGGTTGAATGCAAAAGACTAGGATATGTTGATGACCTGAGAAGACAAACTCATAGAAGATGTTGTGATACTAAAATGATGTTTAGGATATAATTCTCAAACCAGAAAGCAAGAATGTGGTATCTTCCAAATGGATTTGCGAGATAATATATGTTGCTGATAGAAGTAAGGTAAGAGTTGTGGCTTGAGGTTTCTATCAGAAAGAGGGAATTAATTCTGAAGAGACACTTACTCCAGGAAGAAAGGTACACTTCCTTCAAAACTATCATGGTAGTTTCTTCCATGATGAAGTAAAGACAAGCCTTCCTTAATGGTATGATTGAGGAAGAGTTTTACATCGAATAGTCACAAGGATTTGAAGTTGAAGACAAAAGGAATCAAGTATGCAAGTTGAAGAAGGCCCTCTATGGCCTGAAGCAAGCTCCCAGAGCTTGGTATGGAAGAATAGATAGTTTCCTGATGAGCATGGGCTTTGCCAAGAGTCAAGTCGATCCTAACCTTTCCTACAAGGTTGTAGAAGATGTACATGTCATTCTATTACTATATGTGGATGACTTATTCTTGACAGGGAATGAGAAACAGATCCTGGAAAGCAAGAAGAAACTAGCAGAAGAATTTGAGATGAAATACCTTGGGTTAATGCATTATTTCCTAGGTCTGGAAGTAGGGCAAAGTTCAGAAGGAATCTTTCTCAACCAGGGAAAGTATGTGATAGAGATATTGAAGAGATTCAATATGTTGAAATGCAAAGTCATGGCCACACCCATGGACTCCAACCTGAAGCCGTTAGCTGATGACTCATTAGAGTTAGTGGATGTGACTCACTACAGACAGATCATTGGGTCATTGATGTACTTAACAAATACTAGACCAGACATTTGTTTTGCTGTGAACACCTTAAGTCAATATCTTGTTCAACCAAGACGGGTTCACCTAGTAGCTGCAAAACATGTGATGATATATCTGAAAGGGACTATAGACTTTGGTCTATACTATGATGGTAGCCATGAGTATAGATTATATGGCTACACAGATGCAGATTGGACTGGAAGTATCTCAGACGGGAAAAGCACATCAAGTATATGCTTTTGTTTGAGGTCTGCTATAAGTTCATGGTTTAGCAGGAAACAGTCCAATGTTTCTCTTAGCACGGTTGAAGCAGAATACATAGCAGATTGCTCTACTAAGTTGTGAAGACATATGGCTTCAGAAGCTGATATCGGGTCTCTTTGACCTGAAGATGGACACAACAATGATTCTATGTGATAACCATAGTTGTGATGACAAAGAACCCTGTGTTCCGACGTAACACGTAGAAATCCGGTATTTCTACATACAAGATAAGATGAAGATAATGATACTGTAGATGCAGATGATGGTGATTTAGTATTTCTATACTGAATATAGAGATGATGATGTTTCAGTATTCCCATACTGAAGATATGGATGATGATGATTTCAGTATTCCCATACTGAAGTTATAGATGATATTTCAGTATTTACATACTGTAGATATAGATGATGGTGATTACGTATTTCTATACTAAATATATAAATGATTATGCTTTCAGTATTCACATACTGGAGATACAGATGGTGATAGTTCAGTATTCACATACTGAAGATGTAGATGATGATGTACTAACGAAGCCTCTGCCTCAAGTAGAGTTCGAACACTTTCGAGACAAGCTTGGTGTGGTTCGAAAATATCTTCCCCGAAAGGGGGAGTAGTGATGTTGCAGTGGGATTGTATCATCCCTGGGCACTTGCCCTAAAGTGATCCGGAGATCTCGGTGTTCGAGAATGAAGAGGGATTGTATCATCCCGGGACATCTGTCCACAATAGATCCGGTGACCTTGGTCCTCGAGAACATGGTTGGATTGTATCATCCCTAGGCACTTGCCCTAAAGTGATCCGGAGACCTCGGTCTTCGAGAATGAAGAGGGATTGTATCATCTCGGGACATCTATCCATAATAGATCCAGAGACTTCAGTTTTCGTGAATGTGGCAGGATTGCGTCATCCTTGGACGTAAGTCCTAAAGTGATAGGAAGTGATTATCCCGTAATTGTATCTGGTGACTTCGGTCGTCGAGACTGTGGTAGGATTGCATCATCCTTGGACTCAAGTCCTAAAGTGATAGGGAGTGATTATCCTGTAATTGTATCC
>LPNX010600851.1:90500-107784 GCA_001517045.1 Pseudotsuga menziesii | reverse complement strand
CTTGGACTTAGTCCTAAATTGATAGGGACTGATTCTCCCGTAATCAATACGGTAACTTAGGTTGTCGAGAATGTGGTGGGATTGCATCATCCCTGGACTTTAAGTCCAAAAAAAATACCCAAATACTTTTTGTCTTTGAGTTGTGGATTGCAGGTTGTTGCTGATGATGATGATGCTGTACTGATCGAAAGATCAGAGTATGATGATGATGACGTACTGATTGAAAGATCAGAGTATGATGACGTACTGATCAAAAGATCAGAGTATGATGATGACGTACTGATCGAAAGATTAGAGTATGATGATGATGTTTCTGATCAAAAGATCAGAGTATGTTGATGATGTTTCTGATCGAAAGATCAGAGTATGATGATGATGTTTCTATGTTGATGATGTTTCTGATCGAAAGATCAGAGTATGATGATGATGTTTTTGATCGAAAGATCAGAATGTGATGACGATTATGATCGACAGATTAGAATATGATGATAATGATGTTGATGCTGATCGAAAGGTCAAGGTGCTGAAGATGTTGTTGCTGATCGAAAAGTCAAAGTGCTGTAGATGTTGTTGATCGAACAGTCAAAGTGCTGAAGATGTTGTTGATCGAAAGGTCCAAGTGCTAAAGATGTCGTTGCTAATTGAAATATCAAAATGTTGAAGATGTTGCTGATCGAAAGGACAAAATGTTGAAGATGTTGTTGCTGATCGAAAAGTAAAAGTGTTGAAGATGTTGCTGATCGAACAGTCAAAGTGCTGAAGATGTTGCTGATCGAAAGGTCCAAGTGCTGAAGATGTCGTTGCTAATTGAAAGATCAAAATGTTGAAGATGTTGCTGATCAAAGACTAAAGATGTTGTTGATGATGAAGACTGAATATTGAAGATGAAGACTACATGATGTTGAAAAGCTTCCAATGATTTATAGATGTGTTACCCTGCTGATGTTGATGATGTCCCCTATATCTACTCTTGTTGTTGTTGATGTTGCTGTAGAATACCCTTCTCATTAAGGGGGAGTGTTGAAATATTGTAACTTCGAAGAATATTCTATATGTATTTTTTTGTGGTCCCCGATGGTCCTACCGGGAGAACCACTTGTATTACATTGTACCCCGATGCTCCTAATCGAAAGAACTAATAAGAGTCATGAGGTAGTCCCCTCTAATTGTAAAGGTGGGTCATCAGCACCCCAGTGTGGTTACTTGAGCCTACATGTGTAACTCAGGCCTACATGATTTAACTCGAGCCTACATGTCAAATGAGTTAACTTAAGTGAACGGATGAATATAAATAGAGCTGTAGTGCTCCTCATTTGAGACACACACACTCTCACTTGTGTAGCGCATTAGTGGAGAAGAGAAGCAGCTGGAGAAGGAGGAGGATCAGGCTTTGATCTCCTTGCTGGTTTTATCTTTTATCTTTTTGGGGCATCTATATTGAGGAAGCTTTTTGCTGGGTTTTTCCCTTTAGGGTTTTCCCAGGATAAATCTTTGTGTTCCTTTTTTTATGGTTGTGCTTGTCTATCTTTCAGTGATCCTGTTTATATGCTTTTGTCATGAAAATGAAATGAAATACTGATGTCTTAGCTAAGCATATGAAAATTTAACATTAGCACTTGTATTTGAATATGTGAATTTTTTGAGTATTGAAGAATTGGAGAAATGTGGATTCCTTTGTCAATTCATCAATATGTGTAAGTCCTAGAGCAAACAAATGTGCAAAACCATAGAAGAAATTGTTTGTTTTGCTTAAATTGATGTTATATCAATAGGAGTAAATAAGTCATATGAAAGTATAGTGTTTTATAGTTGTTTTCTTGAAATCGATAAAATCAAACTTGTGGTGAAGTGTTTAATGGCATCCATCTCAAGCAGTGGATTTAAAATAGATTTCAAGTCAAACACAACATGCACCTACATTAATTTTTACACGTGTTATTCATGTTGTTGCATTCACGGAATCTCCTCAAATCGAATATTTGCAAATACAAAAGCCATTGAATTTATTGAAGATTCCATTGCATTGAAGCATTGTGGCCTGCAACAATGTAATTATCTCTCACATGTATCACTTTGGTCATGTTTTCAACCACTACATAAACTCAATTGAACTCAGCATATTATGCTACAACCTATCCCTAGGCCTACAACCTATCGTAGATACAACCATTTTTCTTTCAAGTATATCATCTAAAATAGTTTTCAAAATAAAACACAACAGCAATGCACCCTGGGGAGGGAAACACATTGTTTAAGCTAGAAATGAAGGATAAGGGGAATGGTATGGAACTTAATATAATGTGTTGCATCTAACTCAAGCTTTACAAGATGCACAAAAGTATAGATATTCACCTTGTGGATGTTCAATCCCTGGGCCATCATCCAGACTATCTTTCATATTATTTAAACCTTCTACATTTAGTTCCAATTCATAGAAATTATCAACTTTTGCAAAAAAAACCCAATTTTTCGTCCATATACTGAGCACCTTCAAGACATAAACACCATAGTTTATTTCCAATCTAATGTGGAAGATATTAAATGCTTTAACAAAAAAGCCAAGCATACACAATTTTTTCCCATCATCCCAAAGACAAAAAGGTAATAAACCAAATAGTTAAAAAAACAAACAGATAGATAAATAATTTCAAATTTCAAACAAACAACATTCAATTGCAACACTACTAACAAGAAACTTCAAGCCCAAATTAGCCTTGCAAAAATTTCCCAATATTAACAAAACATTTAACCCAAAAAATAAAAAATTAAGAAAATAGTGTAAGACTTTTTCACTACTAAACAAACAAACAAAAAACCTTAAAAAGTATCAATTGCGGTTTACCTCACAAGGGGTATACATGTTTTTTATCTACCAAAGGGCATATTTATGTCTTGCGTATGCTTCATAAGGGGTTATATTAATCTTGTAATATATCTTGTAAATCTGAAAAGTGAATGACAGCCACAAAGTATTATTTATGCAACTTTTAAATATCCTATAAAGATTAAGTAAAAAGATACAAAAGGTATATATATATGAACATGGAGGAAGACAATGCAAAAGGAAGGCTGGTTAGTATTTCCAATGCAAATCTTCACAACTAGTCTAAGATTTTAGATCATGGTTTTTTCCATTTTGAAACATCGAGGATCAATGTAAGTCTACTTTCAAGTTCTCCCCTCCTTTGTCTTTACAAAATTCATCCCTATTTGGTATAGGAAAGGTCACGAGGCCTAGGGCATCCTCCTTGTCATGGCCCCAATTTCGATCACATAACACCATCATTGATCATGGATAGGATGTGTATAGTACATTCCCTAATGATGTCAAAGCAAGGATTTCCATACCCATGCTTTTCGTTAAAAGGGAGAGACCATATTGCAAATGAAAATCTTGCTTTGTTTACAATAAAAACCACTTCCCGTATTGGAGGAGAACCCTCATTCTAGGTTGTCCAAGGTATAGTTGCAAAGAAGACTAAGCAAAATACTCATTACAACAATCAATGGAAACACAATTCAAGGGGAGATTTGTTGTGTCATAAGCTCATAAACACCCTCCATTCAAAAACACAAAAGGCGACTATTTTCCCATCTAAAGAAAAATCCAACCAAAGGCAAGTATGTGTAGAAGATAGTGGCAGACATGAGACTCAAGAGTTGATGTGGACCTCGATAATGGCGATATCTTTGAACACACAAAATTGAGCACAAAGATCTATGGACCAACACACAACTCACAAGAAAGATCACACAATTTTACTCGCAAATTGAAGAATGAAACAATGCAAAAAAGGCTTGCAACTGTGAAAGCTTTCATTAATCAAAAGTAATTAGATAATTAATTACAATGTAGTACAATGGCTAAATAGCCTCATGCAATTCGAATCCATGTGAGGAAATTCGAATTGGTTGGACTCTACTTGACTGAATGGTTAATTGACCTTGTCTAAATCATTATCAGAGTTCATCGAAGTTCATCAGAGTTCATCGAAGTTCATCGGAGTTTAAAATCCAAACTCAAGTGTCTAATTCAGTGTTAACTAGTCTAACCGACTGAGGTAGGTGAGTAAATGCGCCTCACCTGCATGCAGCCATGTAATCCTAGCGCTAACTAAGTAGAACTGAATGTAACTGACTCCTAACTGAGCTTAACTAGTCACCAACTGAACTCAACTGATGGAGGTTGGTATCGGCACTCCCAATGGCTTCTAATTTGTAGGGATTGATCTATGAGGCTCCTAAATTGATGCATGCAAGTGTAATCAGTGGTAGTTGGCCTCAATTAGTGCTCCCCGCACTTTAGTAACTGGTACATGTGCCCTAAGTAGGCCAAGTGGACCCAATGGTGTTAGTGACTAAAAATAGACTGAAAGGACTCCAAATTTATACATACTCTTGATTTAGACATAATTGACCAAATTTGACAAGGGATGATTATAATCCTAACACCCCCCCTGAATGTTAACTTGGACAATTTGTGGGCCCTAGAAACTAAGACCATAGGTCACCCATTACAGTAAGTAAAGTAACTACTCAACACAAAGAGTTGGGGAAAAAACCACATGGGAAAAAATCCCCCCCTCAAACTAAGAAGATAGAATCAGGATTCAAGTTTGAAAAACTTGAAAATATGTTGCTGCAATCTCTGTGATGTAGTGAAGCAGCATGCATGATGTTCTATGCACAGGTATCGTGGGGCATGGCATGTAGACTTCTCCATCTTCTCCCAAAATGATGATGTAAGGAAGGACGAATGTAACCTTTGCCTCTTTCTGGATGAAGAGGTGTAAGATCCACTCTATTCTTCTAAAAGCAGTGTAACTGATCAGACCTTGTCATGTAGCATCTCACAGGGAATTTGGTGCATCTCTCTGAAGGAGGTGAGATTGTATGACATAGCACAAGGTTCTTTGTGTCAGATATATTTTCAGTCATCTTCCTAGCTTCTCGCTTGGGAGTAGGGATTGGATCTAGATCTTATTCATCCTGAATCTCGATCTCATAAATGATACAGCCGATTCTGCAATACTAGTGGGAACTACAAAAAAAGTAGATGGAATGTTTGTACCTTCCCTTTCAAGTGGCTGTTGAGAGTGCACTGGTTTTGAAAATAGCATGAAATGTGAGAACTCATATGCCTCATAGGCATGATTTGCAGCACCCTTCGCTATGATTTTCCCAGTAGAGATATCTGTGATCTCCATTGAGTCAGGACCAAATGTCACTTGCTTTGGAGAGCCAGTATGAGTCATCTGGTAAACAGATAACAAATTTGCAGCTAAGGAGGGCACATAAAGCACATCTTTGAACTTTCCATGTTCAAGCTTGATAGAACCCTTACCCTTGGCTCGAATTTGATTGTTATTGCCCATTTGAATACTAGGACCATCAAAATACTATAAAGAAGAGAATGATTCTTTGGATGCAACCATATGATTAAAAGGTATAGAATCAATGAGGAAGGCATGTGTTGTTGAATAACTAGCCTTCAGTGCATAGCATGTTTCTTCATGTTCTTCAATGTCTTCTCTATGGTCATCCTTCCTTGCACTAGTAGGTACATTAATGTTATGTTTCTTTAGAAGAAGAGCCATCTCATCAATTGTTCTTCTCATGCAGGAGTTTTCTAGATGAAAGCCCCTTCCACAATAAGAACAAAGACTCTTTCCTTTGTCATTCTTCTTGCTTCTCTTCGAACCTGAAGGCTCATTTGACTGCTCTTTCTCCACAGGAGACTCATCCTTTTGCTTCCCTTTATCATTCACTACCTTAGGTCCTCCAAAAACTAGTGCTTGATCTCTGGAAGATCGAATGATCCCCATTTGGATCAATTTGTCATGCTCCTGGATGAGATATTCAATGAAGGAGTTAAGAGTAGGCATCTTCCAATTTTGGGTAGTGAGCTTCACAAAATGAAAGGTTGATACAAATACTAAGTAGTATGCACCAATTTTGGAGAGAATGGCAAGGATGAGTTGATCACCCTCCTTCTCAACCTTGTACAGCTTCAACTGGAACACTAGATACTTGAATTTGGTGAAGAAGTCATTTAGTGTTTCGAAATTGGCTAGATAAAGAGAAATCAGCTCATTCTCTAGTTGATAGATCCTCGGCTCATCCTGCTTATCAAATAAGGAAGCAAGATTATCCCAAACCTGCTTGTGAGTCTTCAGTCCATTGACGTGGAAGAGAATATCTTGAGAGATTGAGAGGCACAAGCATCCATATGCTTCATCAAGCCTATTCCAGTACTTTTCTTTGTCAACATAATGAATTGGCTCTGCCTCTATCTCCATTGCAAGTCTGAAGATCCTTTTGGAGTGAAGGTGCATCTCCATGTCCTCCTTCCACTGGTGGTAGTTGAAAGGAGTGAGAATCTCTAATGGAGGGGGCATCTAGAAAGCAGTGAAGGAAACTGAGCTACTGTAGCAAATGCAGTGAAGGATAATGAGTTGCTTGTAGCGAATGCAGTGAAGGAGAATGAGCTGCTTGTAGCGAATGCAGTGAAGGAGACTGATAAACCTGTAAATCACACAATCAAATAGACAAAGTAAGGTTGATAGCCTACACTTTTGTAATTTCCTTCACACCCATCATAGTTGATCAAGCAAGCTTTATCAACAATTCCTTTACTTGGGATATTAAGTGGTAAATTCTCCACTTCTGGTGCAATACTAGAAGGAGCAATTTTGCTCAAAAAAATGATCCAAGTATGAATCCATAGTAGGAGAAGTGCCTTGTCATATCAAGGATCTAATACCATGTAAAATTGAGCACAAAGATATATGGACCAACACACAACTCACAAGAAAGATCACACAATTTTACTCAGAAATTGAAGAAAGAAACAATGCAAAAATGGCTTGCAACTGTGAAAGCTTTCATTAATCAAAAGTAATTAGATAATTAATTACAATGAAGTACAATGGCTAAATAGCCTCATGCAATTCAAATCCATGTGAGGAAATTCGAATTGGTTGGACTCTACTTGACTTAACGGTTAACCGACCTTGTCTAAATCATTATCGGAGTTCATCAGAGTTCAAAATGCAAACTCAAGTGTCTAATTCAGTGTTAACTAGTCTAACTGACTAAGGTAGGTGAGTAAATGCGCCTCACCTGTATGCAGCCATGTAATCCTAGCGCTAACTGAGTATAATTGAATTTAAGAGACTAGAACTGAATGTAACTGACTCCTAACTGAGCTTGACTAGTCACCAACTGAGCTCAACTGATGGAGGTTGGTATCGACACTCCCAATGGCTTCTAATTTGTAGGGATTAATCTAGGAGGCTCCTAAACTGATGCATGCATGTGCAATCAGTGGCAGTTGGCCTCAATTAGTGCTCCCCATGTTTTAGTAACTCATACATGTGCCCTAATTAGGCCAAGTGGACCCAATGGTGCTAGTGACTAAAAATAGACTGAAAGGACTCCAGATTTAGACATAATTGACCAAATTTGACGAGGGAGGATTATAATCCTAGCACCACCCCTGAATGCTAACTTGGACAATTTGTGGGCCCTGGTAACTAAGAACATAGGTCACCCATTACAGGGAGTAAAGTAGCTGCTCAACACAAGGAGCTAGGGAAAAAAACACATGGGAAAGAAGCCCCCCCTTTAACTAAGCAGATAGAATCAGGATTCAAGTTTGAAAAACTTTAAAATATTGCAATCTTTGTGATGTAGTGAAGCAGCATGCATGATGTTCTGTGCACAGGTATCGTGAGGCCTGGCATGTAGACTTCTCCATCTTCTCCCAAAACGATAATGGAAGGAAGGAAGAATGTAACCTTTGCCTCTTTCTAGATGAAGAGGTGTATGATCCACTCTATTCTTCTGAAAGCAGTGTAACTGATCAGACCTTGCCATGTATCATCTCACAAGGAACTTGTTGCATCTCTCCGAAGGAGGTGAGATTGTATGACATAGCGCAAGGTTCTTTGTGTTAGATAGATTTTCATTCATATTCCTAGCTTCTCGCTTGGGAATAGGGACTGGATTTGGATATGAGTCATCATGAATCTCAATCTCATAAACTGATACAGCTGGTTCTACAATACTAATAGAAACTGCAAAAGAAGTAGATGGAATGTTTATACATTCCCTTTCAATTGGCTATTGAGAGTGCACTCATTCTAAAAATGGCATGAAGTGTGAGAACTCATATGCCTTGGAGGCATGATTTGCAGCACCCTTCGCTATGATGTTCCTAGTAGAAATATCTGTGATCTCCACTGAGTCAGGACCAAATGTCACTCGCTTTGGAGAGCCAGTATGAGTCATCTGGTAAATAGATAATAGATTTGCAGCTAAGGAGGTCACACAAAGCACATCTTTGAACTTTCCATGTTAAAGCTTGATAGAACCCTTCCCCTTGGCTCGAATTTGATTGTTATTGCCCATCTGAATACTAGGACCATCAAAAGACTGTAAAGAAGAGAATGATTCTCTGGATGCAACCATATGATTGGAAGGTACATAATCAATGAGGAAGGCATGTGATGTTGAACAGCTAGCCTTCAGTGCATGGCATGTTTCTTCATGTTCTTCAGTGTCTTCTCTATGGTCAGCCTTCCTTGCACTAGCAGGTACAGTAATGTTATGTTTCTTCAGAAGGAGAGCCATCTCATCAATTGTTCTTCTCATGCAGGAGCTTTCTGGATGAAAGCCCCTTCCATAGTAAGAACAGAGTCTTTCCTTTGCCATTCTTCTTGCTTCTCTTCGAACATGAAGGCTCATTTGACTGCTCTTTCACCATAGGAGACTCATCCTTTTGCTTCCATTTATCATTCACTACCTTAGGTCCTCCAACAACCAGTGCTTGATCTCTGGAAGATCGAATGATCTGAATTTGGATCAATTTGTCATGCTCCTGGGTGAGAGATTCAATGAAGGAGTTAAGAGTAGGCATCTTCCAATTTTGAGTAGTGAGCTTCACATAATGAAAGGTTGATACAAAGACTGAGTATTCTGCACCAAGTTTGGAGAGAATGGAAAGCATGAGTTGATCATCCTCCTTCTCAACCTTGTACAGCTTCAACTGGAACATTAGATACTTGAATTTGGTGAAGAAGTCATTTAGTGTTTCGAAATTGGTTGGATGAAGAGAAATCAGCTCATTCTCTAGCTAATAGATCCTCAGGTCATCTTGCTTATCAAATAAGGGAGCAAGCTTATCCCAAACCTGATTGTGAGTCTGCAGTCCATTGACATAGAAGAGAAGATCTCGAGAGATTGAGAGGCATAAGCATCCATATGCTTCATCAAGCCTATTCCAGTACTTTTCTTTATCAACATAATGAATTGGTTTTTCCTTTGTCTCCATTGTAAGTATGAAGAGCCTTTTAGAGTGAAGCTACATCTCCATGTCCTCCTTCCACTAGTGGTAGTTGAAAGGAGTGAGAATCTCTATTGGAGGGGCCATCTAAAAATTAGTGAAGGAGAATGAGCTACTGTAGCGAATGCAGTGAAGGAGATTGAGCTTCTTGTAGCGAATGTAGTGAAGGAGACTAATAAACCTGTAAATCACACATTCAAATAGACAAAGTAAGGTCAACAACCTACACTTTTGGAATTTCCTTCACACCCAATGTAGTTGATCAAGCAAGCTTGATCAACAATTCCTTTACTTGGGATATTAAGTGGTAAATTCTCCGCTTTTGGTGCAGTACTAGAAGGAGCAATTTTGCTCAAAAAATGAACCAAGTATGAATCTGTAGTAGGAGAAGTGCCTTGTCCTTCCAAGGCTATGATACCATGTAAAATTGAGCACAAAGATCTATGGACCAACACACAACTCACAAGAAAGATCACACAATTTTACTCACAAATTGAAGAATGAAACAGTGCAAAAATGGCTTGCAACTGTGAAAGATTTCATTAATCAAAAGTAATTAGATAATTAATTACAATGAAGTACAATAGCTAAATAGCCTCATGCAATTCGAATCCATGTGAGGAAATTCGAATTGGTTGGACTCTACTTGACTGAATGGTTAACTGACCTTGTCTAAATCATTATCGGAGTTAATCAGAGTTACAAATCCAAACTCAAGTGTCTAATTCAGTGTTAACTAGTCTAACTGACTGAGGTAGGTGAGTAAATGCACCTCACCTACATGCAGCCATGCAATCCTAGCACTAATTGAGTAGAATTGAATGTAAGAGACTAGAATTGAATGTAACTGACTCCTAACTGAGGTTGACTAGTCACCAACTGAACTCAACTGATGGAGGTTGGTATCGGCACTCCCAAGGGCTTCTAATTTGTAGGGATTGATCTAGGAGGCTCTTGAACTGATGCATGCAAGTGCAATCAGTGGCAGTTGGCCTCAATTAGTGCTCCCCACACTTTAGTAACTGGTACATGTGCCCCAATTAGGCCAAGTGGACCCAATGGTGCTAGTGACTAAAAATAGACTGAAAGGACTCCAGATTTAGACATACTCCTGATTTAGACATAATTGACCAAATAGGACAAGGGAGGATTATAATCCTAACAGACACTGCAAAAGCATTGATTGGTCAGTTTCATGTTGAGCATTATACCAAGAAAGACTTTAAATAATGGATTGAATATCACTAGCCTCACCTCTTGCAGTGCAACGCCACTCTAACAAGGGGCTCTAGATGCTTTAATACTTTTTATGGATGGGTGAGGAAAACGAGATGGAATTGTTGGGTGGTGGACCCTTCTCCCCTCTCAAAATGGACCACAGATACTTTTAAACTTCTATATTCACGAGTGAGGCAAACAAGATGAAGGTGCTATATGGTTGAACTCTACGCTCACCCTCCCAAGTTGACTATGGGTTTAACCCTCTTAATGAAAGGGTTTCCAAACTACCCATTCGAGTTAAGATTGAAACATCTTCCAATGGAGCTTAAAGAAGTATTTTTAGATTATATGAAATTAACTAGGGAACTTCCTGAAAACTGAGCCTATCACTACTAAATGACAAAACACAGTTATTGCATAGATTTGCATGGAGATGAAGCTCAGCAAAGGGCTTCTAGAAGGAATGATTCTAGTGGTTGGAGGAAAGGAATTTTTGTAGCTACTCGACTTAACAAATGTAACTTATCATTGTAAATATTATCATTCATACAATAACTTACAATTTGCTTACCCCTGTAAGAACCATGGACAAACTAATGGAGATTTGCAAATGATTGCTAGTTCTTCAGAATTTGGAATGGTTTAATTAGAAGTTACCACTCTGTAGTAAAAAGGTAAGAGAAAGATCACAAAGGAAGTATCACAAGTCTAGGTTCATCCACATACAACTCGTCAGATAAGTATATAGGATCAAAGAATTCAAGATGGTGTTAGTGTGAACTTTATGCAAAGCTTGAAGGAACCATCAAACTCTTTTATGGTAATAGAAAATTTGTTATAGCCTATAGGTGATCCTATTACAATCCCAATGTCTATTTCAAACCCTAAATATGGGGTTATCCACTTTCGAGTCAAAGTGAACCAATGTTGTAGATTTTAGGTTTTGATATGGAAAAGTGGACCTATGTCATAGAAAAGGGACTTTAATTGTTCTAATATTCAAAGATGGTACAATCCCCACTCAGCTTTGAAAGGAGAGTCTAGTGATTGTCTACTTACACCTACTCCGACTAATTTGTTCCAAAAATCCAAATGGTTTAAATATCAACAATGGAAACAAAAATTGATAGTTCCAAACCATATTGTTTAGAATGGAAAGCAACAAACCATTCTAAGGGCACTTAGAGAATGGAAATCCCCTACAAGCCGTAAAAAATGACATTGCTCTCCTACCACTCAAGGGGTTTCAATGCACACGCAAAAAGGTGTTCCCTAAAGGAACTAGTGAATAAATTTAGCCTAGATATTTTGCAAGTTCAAGAAACCATGTTGGATGAGGTTTCTTGTTTGAAATACCTTAAATGTTGCTTCCAACTTGGGATTTTTATGTAAAATGTTTAGAAGGGCACCCAAAATGACTATTTATAATATGTAATTCCACTTTCCTTTTTCTAAAGGTACTTTATTTTGATTCAATCATTAATGTAACACTCATTTCTCATAAGCTTAATAAGACTCTAAATATTATCAACATGTGTGGCCCTTCTAATGGAAAGAAGTATTCACGAGACTCTTTAACTCATATTACCATTTCTTATAGGAATTAGATCATTATAGAGGGAAGTATAACCAACAATGTATCCCTTTCTAAAGTATGGAGTACCACAGCTCAGGCTGAACTGCTAGCAGCATACTTCATGTAGTGTCATGAAATGTAGTAGTTGGCTGACATTGAGCCTCTCAGACTAGACACCAAATGGAAAAACAATAGAATAAAAGAGGAAAGGCACCCCCTTCTTGTTAACTTGGAAAGGTATAGATCTTTGGTTCTAAAATGAAGGGATTCTAATCAACTGCCAATCCTTATAGAAAAGGGGGAATAGGAATAAAAAACCCCAACACCATTTAAGCTTGATCCACAGTGTCTCCTATACAAATAACCATAGTGGAAAGCATCACTGAAAAATCGTCGATTTCCCGAAAATTTGCAATTTTTCCAGCCTGTTGATTTTTTCAACCAAACAAATTGGTGTGTTTTGCAAAATTTGGCAATTTTTCATAAAACATCACTCTATGACCCAAAAAAATCGCCATGGAAGTTCTAAAAACACAGTTTGTCTATACAAATTTGACTAGTTTTGTACATAAGACATTTGAAGCTAGTAACCGTAAATGGTAATGTTAAAGTGACATTCTCCTCGTATTTTATTTTCCATCGCTTTTACTTAAACTTTTAACATTACCATTAATTGTTTCAGGATGTTCAAGAGTGGTTGCAACCTCATCAGACTTCATATGCAAAAAGTACAATTTTTGATCTCATTAATAATTCAACAGACTTAATAGTTTTAGGATTCCAGGATTGCAACATTTCCACTGGATTCTATCACGTATGAGGGTAAGGGATTGGAATTTAATCAAGCACATCAAAGTTTCAAACTAGGTATGTACCTTGATGTTGGTGGTGTTGACGCCTCATTGTCGAAGTTGATTGAACTCTTCTATCTTGACCTTAATAAAAATATACCCTTAGGTCAAGCAAAATCACATATTAAGCATGGGAATCTTTTTATACCTTATCTTAACGCTTGGATTAGGAAGTTTCATCAAAAGCATAGGGTGTTGACTAATGTCCTTGGAGGATCAACTTCAAGATTCGAGGTAGAGGCAAGGGCTAGAGCCTAGAGGAGGGGGGAGTGACCAATGTTCCAACCAGTGTTGACACTTCCAAATGCCAAACTTTGAAACTTTGATGCACCACTTTTTTATTTGGCATCCACTACATCATATATATCAGTGATTTCTCCATTTTTATGTGCCAATGTGTTTTTCTAATGTTGTTGTTGCTTTGTATGTTTAAAATTTTGAAAAAAAAAGAATATATTTTGTATGTTTTAATGTTTTCTGTAGTTTGTCGACTTTTGCCGATTTTTTCGCCAATGTTGCCGAGAAGTTGTATTCAAGACCCTTGCTAATTTTTGTCGATGATGATTTTTTCCACTATGAAAATAACTCTATTCACTTGTTTAGGACAATTAGATATTTTGTTAATCCTTCCCTTGAGGACAATGTTAGGAAGCAATCTAATATTAGCATGATTAAAATAAGAAGCTTCCAAGGGACTACACAAGAATTAAAAATTAAGAAACAAAAAGAAAAAAAGAAAAAAACATAAGGAAGTTATTGGTATTTTGGGAATCTTCCATTATGCTTCCACATTTGCACAACATCTCTACCCCCAAGGAGTCGAGGACAATAAATTGGTAGAAACCATTAAAAGTACCAGGATCAAAAGCCATTATTTTGAAGAGATTCGATAACACCACATCTTTCTTTCCCCAAAAGCTGAAGAAAACCTAGCAAATAAGGTTAAGCAAATAGTGTTTTAGAAGAAATGCGATTAATACCTTCATCCCCGTCCCCTAAGTCATTAAATTGTGTATGCATATGAAACCAAACATGAATTGGCCATATCTAATTGGTATTAACTCTCACAAGGGAAGGAGGGATGACACATTCAGTTGTGTCCCATCCTCACACCTCCTCTAGTCATTATGCTCTCCAAGTTATCTAACAATGCAAACCTCATATGTCAATGAATATGGAATTAAATTCGTCTCTGACTCCATGAATGGAAGAATATGGTAAGTCGTGATCGTCTTTGGATAATTAATTTTTGCTTTGGTGCATTGGAGCTTCTGAATCAAGCTTTGACCCTATAGTAATTATGAATTTCAACATCAACGTGTCAATATAGGGTCTCTTGTGTCACTAGTGTGTGATTGTTTTTAAGACCAAGGGATCTTGCGAAGTCCCCTTCAAGACTTGCATTGTCCTTCTAAGAAGAAATTTGCCAACACTTCCTAGAGACAAGGAGAATAGGAAACAACAGGTATTTACCACCCTTTCAGCTTTAATTAGAACACTTGGATAAGTGTTGTAGCTTTGTGCCTTGGTACCATCAAACCGTGCTTCAAGATTATAGATAATTTGCTTCTAGTTGTTCAACTCCAAGGTTTCAATTTTGGGTCTATTGTGTTATGCGTGTTTATTTGTTCAATTGAGGCCTAGATTTCTTGTGAGAACCTCTTGGAGGTTAAACAAATTGTTCATCTCATAGGGCATTGACCTACCCTCCATTGCGTTGAGGAGAATTGTGAAACATTGGGCATCCACCAACCTTTCATTCTTAATTGGTAACTATTGGAGGAACCCATCGTCCTAGGAATTCAACGTATTGGTATTACAATTGCTTGGCTTGTTTTGAGAGGGACAAGCATTGTGCCATAGATAATTGTCACTCTCAGGCCTGTCAAAGGGACATTCAGGAAATCCAAAGTTTTATGAAATTCATGAAATGCAAAGGTTTGGGTTTGCTTGTGGCTTATTGAGACTCAAGGTCGGTTAAGATATTAGATTTCCAAATTGAGTAGTGACATCTAGAAAATCTACACTATGGAGGAACAACACATGGAGCAGGGTGCTTGTTAGGTTGTCTATCACCAGATTTGCAATGAACTTCCTCACATTGCACTCTCATTTCTCAAAAACATAACTTGAGGAAGATGTTTGCTTCTGATGAATTGACTAAATCCTAGTGAAGCACAAAGGATGAGGGGAAGGAAATTTGCAAGAAATATTTTACCCAAGTTATTGATCCAATGCAGCAAAGATTGTTAAAGTTGTCAAGACCCTTGTTAAGGTGCTATGGATGGTTAATGGGAATCAATTATCCATGGGTTATATTCATGAGGCCATGGATCAAGCCAACAGTAAAATAAGGGCAATATAAAGGTATAAAACGATGGTACATGCTTGGAAGATCATTTATAGTGCATGGAACAACCAACTCAATAGACCTAAACAAGCAATTCAACATTTCACGAACCCAATGTACCATTATAAATCCAAATTTTGAGTTAATAAATTGGGTGAAATTAAAGATGGATTGTACACTTACCTAAAGCGCACAATCCCCGTTCAAAAAGTCTTTTCGATAAAAGTGCAATCACCTTTAGGAAATCGAAAGTTTTTTAGTTCAAGTATTCATTTTTCTACGGATTGAAGATTTTTAGGCAAAGTTACAAACTAATCTCTTGAGTTTCCTAACTTAGTCTTTCACTCTTATGATTTATAGCAATGAATTGGCGGGAATTATTTTGTGATCAATGCCCTCAACTGCAAAAGTTTGACTTTCAAATCTCGAATCAAACTTGCAATGTTTATGGATGTGGAATCAATTAATTTGTCTTTAAGCATCAAATGGTGGCATCAATAGATTATTTGAAAGGAGGGAGATGGTCCATTGAGATACCAACTGACTAAAATAAACAAGTGACCTCTACATCCAATAGTGAACCCAACTAGAAGTGTTGGTAGCGACTATGGCCTCCAAAGAATAGTAATGAGATAAGGGTAGTGATATCTGCCAACTAACCATTCAGGAAAGTCCTGAACCCAATGCAAAAGGGAAACTAAACCAAATATGGCTCTAATTCGGAAACTGCAGATTCTAGATGAATAATGGCTCAAAGAACTATTATATTGCGCTTGATGATGGTGAAGTGATTCTACTTGAATAATGGCTCAGGGAACTATTCTCTTGCATCTGATGATGTGGTGAAGCATAAGGAACTAAAATCTCTATCATGGCCTAATTCAACTCAAGAAAATAGGCCACAAATCCTCTAAACCATAAAGATATGTAGGTCTAATTAGATTGTCCATGAGATCCATCTTAGACAAAATCTCCTAAAAGTGGTTCTAAAAGCATTGGCGCTCAGGGAGGGCAAGGGAACCATAGGCTTTCCTGATATGAAGCTAGAGGGCCTTCCTCAAACCAAAATTGGGCCCCCCAAAAAAATAAACACATAAGTACATGTAAGCAATGGTGATCTCAATATCCACTCCTTGGAAGTAAAAGTGACACTCTGAGAGGATGATTGTGAACTTGCTTTTTCCAAGGTTGATCATTCACTGAAAAATATCACAAAATTGTATAGGGCATCAAGTTGATTATGTAACCCGTCCAAGGTGGAGGTCAACAAGATTGCATCATCGACAAAAAGGAGAATGGAGATCAAGAATCAAGACCTAATGCAATACAATCATTGACTAAGGACCTCGTGGATACCAACTACTCTTGCATCTAGCCATGACATCATCCTCCATCCAAATATTCTAATGATGGGGATGGAATCCACCAAGTTTTACTTTATATATATATACTTGTCGAATACAAATCGATGCCAAATGACGAATTAATGTATCATTTTAGTAGCAATAGCACAATCAAGTCGTCACTAACAAACATAAAGCTTGCTAGATCTCAGTTGAGCAACAACAAACAATGATCATATGCATGTCCACAAAGCTAATGCCATGGGGTAATATGCCCCAAAACCTTACCCACTCCTTTGGTTTCCTCATCTCCAAGCAAAAACTGTGAGGGCCTCGATAACTACAAGAAAAATACATGACCAATTTCAACCCCACAAATACTGCCATAGAGTCACATTTTTCATATTGGACATCCCAAATAAAAAATATGTTGAGAAGGATGAAATTTCTTGGGACCAAAAAAAACAAGCTCCACTTTAAGATAACGAATTTCAAACAACTAATTTATGAAATGAAACACCAAGAAAGCATACACTTACAAAACCCACTTATGAACCCCCCCACTCTCCAATCTAAAATCTAAAACATTGAAAAATT
>LPNX010600851.1:45901-90191 GCA_001517045.1 Pseudotsuga menziesii | reverse complement strand
TGTCCTTCATCCTCAACAAGATATTTTTAGATGTAGAAATGACTAGGTCCCATATTACAAAGTTGAAATGTACCAAGGGGATGGTAGTAGCATCACAAAAAGAGGCAATATGCTATAGGGATCAAGTATTTTAATAGTGTGTTGGGACAATAATGGATCATTCTAGGCATCATTGGAATGATGAACAACTCTCTCAGTTCATCCAACGTCCTAATTATTATTGAGACCCACGTGAGCCCTATCCAACCGCTCCCAAACATAATAGGTTATCACTGGATTTCCACTTATCAACAAAAGACCAAATCTTCAAATGGGATAAGCGGTTCTGACAAGGTGGCATGTCTAACCAAGGACTCCCTTCATGGTATGGATTCTCTAATAGCTTCAAACAAGTTTTCCAAGTTCATGTGGATATAGCTCAACAATTTAGCCTTTTTTCCCAAAGATATCTATATCGTACTCTGTTACTTCCTCCCAATTTCATCTCAGTTTACTATTCATTGAAATTTCGAAGGAGACCCATACCTAGAATCGTGGTCTTGCATCATTCAATACTCAATAGTGAGGGAGGTCATTATACTGGGTGACTTTAATGCCAACACAGGAACTCTTCATATTCATCTCCACATCTTAGATGACATGCTCTATGTTTAATAGATAGATACAAAATCAACAAAAACTTGATTGGTTATGTGACGATGCTTTAGGGCCTATTACAAAGTATGTAAATCACCTTCTATAACTTAGAGAATCTCATGAGCTATTGATCCTTGAAGACCTCACCAACTTCTCGAAGTATCACTTCTTCACTTGTTTACCCCACGATGGAGGTGTGAATGTGATGAATTATTTACCCTCCAGTTAGGAACTACTCTCCTCCATTTCTCGATAACCCCCTTCATATTGGTCAACCACTCTCTTCTCTCTTTCTCCTTCCAGGTTGACAACCCCCCTCCCACCAACCCATCCTCTTCCAAGCCCACCTCACACCACTATCCTCTTTCATGAGGGGTCCCCTAACACATTCACTTCCTACCTCCACCAAAATGCTCCCATTTGAGTCTCATTTCTCATCCCTTGAATTTTTCTCTGACAAATACACATGTCTTTCATCCACCATTTTAGAAGCTACACTTAAAAACTACCCCCACTCGAACTAGTCTACCTCCCCCTCCCTTATACCTTAGCCTTACCCCATGAACGAGTGGTATGTCAAGGACTACAAGACTCTATAGAGCTAGCTTCAACACACTTTCACTCATGATCATGCCTCCTACCACAATCTTAAGACTTCTTACCATCGTCTCCTTGTCCACAATAAATGGTTCTACAATTCACAGAGGAGATGGAAGTTGAAGCCTTCCCTCGTCCACTCCCCCAAACAAATTTAGTGAACCATCCTCCTTCACTACTGTTGTCTCCATCCCGATCTTGATCACCAATCCATGTTCTCCCACACCTATTCCCTATATGATTTCTTAAGGTAGCACCTAAACCAAGTTACCTCTCCCCCTCCACTTGATACTTATTCTCTTACCAAGATATTTGGGAGGAAATTTGTGTGATCGATACCAACAAAGCAATGAATGAGGAAGGGTTACAGGAAGAACTATTCAAGCATGGTATCCAAGCCTTGGATTATCACTTGGTCTTTGTTCAACCATGTCCATATAAGTTTACTGCAACCTCGATCAAACCACACTATTATCAGATTAACAAATTGGGCCCTAGTGCAAATCCGAATAACTATTGAACGATCATGACTGGCCACACTTTCTCAAAACACTATGTTAGGATTTTCCATATTAATATTTCTAAGGAGCTTGAGTGGAGGAAACTAGGAGCAAGAGGATAGGTGGGATTCTAATCGACACACCAAACCATTGATCACATTCTTACACTCCAAGACATCATCAAGGAGGCATGTCATCACTCTTCGAAATTCTATTGTTGCTTTAAGACTTTTAGAAAGAATTCAAATATGTTCCTAGAGAGGCATTGCTCCTAGAGAATTCAAAGGAACATTGGCATTTACGAGACCCTAAAGACCACCATCATGCACCTATACGAGATGGTTGTTGGTCATTTTTGAATGGCCCACAGGGTATCGATCTTTAGTAAGAGTAGCACAGGAGTAAAATAAGGGTTGCCTACATCCCCCACTTTATTTGGGATCTACATCGACGAGTTATAGTACTGCCTGCAAAAGCACATATAGGACAGTGATGGGTGCTTGTTTTTTGTCTTTCTTTTTGTTCACGATTAGGTTATATAGACTATTGGATGCCTTACCCCTATTCTATGATCTTCACCAGTTTATGATCAGCCTAGATAAAACCAAGGTAATGATCTTCAACAAGTTGAAGACCCTCTTGGATCACCATTTCTTTTCCCAAGGGGAGGAGTTAAAAAGGAGATTGAGGACCACTTCATTTTACACTAAACTATTTTTCAATAACCTATTTTTAACATAATCTTGGTCTTTAGTAAATTGATATATTATCATAGTCTGAAACCTCTCTAAAAAATCAATATAAGATACTAACATTTTGACTTAATTACTGAAAGCAAAAACACAAATATCCTTTGAAACTTATATAATAGAAATGGAAACCGATATTAGAGAAGATAAACACCAAACAAACATGGGGAAAAAGGACAAGCAGAAAAGGGGGAGCTTCTGGGAGGAATAGGTGGAAGCAAAATTCTACAATCTAATTAAAATTTAAAGCAAAACATAGAAGTGAGACAAATAAACCTACCTTACAAATGTGATTGCAAACAATGGTCGCAATGCTCTTTGTGGGAGGAATATTTCTCCAAGAATATTGTCAAATTGGTGGTTTAAATTTGGATTTGAATGTAAGTTCTCCAAGTGCACTTCTATTATGGTTGAGAAGATTATGTTGTCCCTCACGTTATACAAAATAATCATCCCTTTGTTGCTTCCATCTCCCTCTGTTTCAATACTCTTTCCCATTCCCTTTCAATTTCCCTCATGAACAGTTGATGAACCTTTCCAAAGACCGTTCTCATTTCATAACATAGTGAAATCCCCAATGGTCGCTTTCCCTTTTCCTTTACAAAACCATCCCCAATTCCCATTCCATGATTCGAGCCTTTTTAACAACAAGCTCCCTTGACCTTCCAAACTCTATTCCTACTCCCCTTACCTACGTCATTTCATGGATCACTTTGCAATCTAATGGGATTTTCTTCGTTTGCCAATGCCTGGTGACAAGGTCGAAAACTGGTGAGTTTAGGAGAATTTTTTTGTCATGAAACAAAGCTTCCAATATACAAAATAAAGAACCCTTACCAGTTGTCAATACGCCAAAATCAAGTTTAATGCATTTATGTGCACTAAGCTATACAACCAAGGTCATGATCCTTCGATTAGGGATGTCATTGATGTATTTGGTCATGTAAATTCTTGAGGTAAAACCTCCGTTGTAAGTCGAGTAGTACCCACAAAAGTATTATTAAAGTGTATTTTTGAGTATCCCAAGGAAAGTAGGATTTGATTGGGACAAGAAGTCAGCCCTGTTTGGCTACTAGGTCTCTCCACTGATCAATATAAATAGGGGAGGTGCTTCCCTCATTTGGACACTCTCATAACTCAAGTAGTTGCGCTAAGGTGAGAAGGAGCAGTCCATCAAGAGGAGAGGAAGCAATATACTCTTATTATTGGTGTCTTACAAGTCTTATTCTTAGGGTCTTACACTGTACTTGGTTGAATTCTATGCTGAGGAAGTTTTTCTAGGTTTTCTTTCCGATGAAGGTTTCCTAGGATAAATCTCTATGTTCTTTTGTGTGGCTATGCTTGTCTTTATTTCAGTGATCCTTTTGCATATGGTTATGATGTTTTGATGAGAAATGTTTTTAGATATTGTATAACCATTAAAATATTAACATGGTATTAGTGCCACCCTGAAACAATCTTTTGTGCAGCTGAAACACTGCTACAACTGCAACTACTGGAGTTTAGGGTTTCATGCTTGAAAACCCTAAAAGACAAAATCTAGTTATCTTGGCATTTTTGCTATAACTAGCGTTTGGTGAATTCTAAGGAGTTGTGGACAGGATGAAGGTGTAATATTGTTGTACCTTGTGTGCAAGTTGCAACCTTAGATTCAATATACTTTAGGATACATGATCCATCCATATTAGGGTTCTAGCCTCTTCCAAAATTTAGTCATAAACAGGTGACCTAAGGAGAATTGTTATATCTGTTGATAGGAAGATCCAAATCAAATTTCACAAGATTCCATAAATAAGAAACTGACTTTAGTTTTTGTGGTGTGAGTTTTAGACCCCAAAGTTGAAATAATGACACGTAGAAGTCCATACAAGTTTGCTATATTGAACCAAACCTCAAACATGCCACCTTGGTAAAATTAACATAAGTTCCACTTGGTGAATCCAATACCACTTTAACATCTGGGGTTGGAAATAAGACATATAAGGATACCTCAATACAAAGTTTCAGACTTTTAGGAGCAAGAATTTTGGATTAGAAGAATCGATATCAACAAATTCTGCAGAAGAAATTGGAGAAAGTAGGGCTTCCTGTTTCGGGTACTTCCCTCCATCGATCAGTTGAAAAAGAAGGACCATCCAACTCTCCCTAGGAGGGCACATATTTATATGGAAGAAGTTTCTCATTATGTGGATTTTCAATTTTTGACCTAATACTGCTACTGGGAAAATTAGGGCATCCAATATTTTGCAGTTTTGTCCACAGTTTTGGGAAAATGAGTATGCTACTCAGCTGTCCTTGAGGAGGCACATGTTTCTATCCAATCAGATCTGAAAGTCACCTAAGTTGAAATATTAGGTTTCTCTGTCAAACCCTAGGGCCACCAGAAGTAGCACTCCATAAAAGCAATGAAGCAAGCATCCAATTGAAGCAATCTTATTCGTAAGTTCTATTCTCTCTAATTCCATTTGAAGTTCTCCCTTTATCATGATGACATACAATAACAATCTTTAGGAAAATATTTAAGGATCCGATAACTTTCGAGCATGGAAGTATATAGAGTGCTTATCATATAGAATAACATGAATTAGAAGACCATGTTAAAGGAGAAGCTACAGATCCAGAGCGAGATGAGGACAAAGCTAAAGAAGCCAAGAAGATCATTGCAAATTCCATCAAGGACCATTTGATACCACATGTATTATCTTTGAAGACTCCCAAGGAGATATTCGATATCAAAATGAAGATGACCTTGAGGACTCAACTCAAGCGTGTGAAGATGCAGATGTCAAAAGGTATCCAATATTACTTCACAAGATCATTCTAGATCAAGGAGGAACTAGAAGCTATTACAGACAATGTCAAAGAAGAGGAAGTGGAGATGACAACCTTGAATGGTCTCCCAATTTCATGGGAATATTTCATTCAAGGATTTTGTTCTAGAAGGAAGCTCACCTGTGGAGGAATGCACATAAGAAGAAGCTTGATTGATAGAAAAAGAAGAAGAGATGGATGAAGATGACAATTAAGACCTAACAACCCATACCAAGAAGAGAAAGAACAAGAAGGAAGAACATTCTCGCAAGAATATAAATACTTCAGAAGAAGGACCTCCCACAACTCATATAGGACACTCCATGAAATAATGTCCCAAGAAGGAATAACGGAAGAATGATATTATCAAGGAGTACCAATCATGAAGAATGATGTCTAGAATGTGGTCTCAAGACCTAAAGGGAAGTCTATAATGTCTTCCAAGTAGATCTACAAGATCAAGCATACAACAGATGGCAATATCAAGAGATACACAAGTTTGTGGTTTCTCTCAGAAAGAGGGAGTCGATTATGGCAAGACATTTGCTCCATTGACCAGACACTCTTCTTGAGTGAAGTAGAAGTGCATATAGAACAAATTCTAGGATAAGGGACTCTCTATAGAGAACCACATGTGCACAAATTGAAGAGTATTTGTACGAGCTCAAAATGCACCCATGGGATAGCACATACATTTACATGACAAGCTTGAGGATCACCTAAACTGATGGAGATCTCAGCCTTTGCTACAAGGTTGAATATGGAAGGCTACAGAGGACGAGAAGATCATATATGGGTGCAACAGGAATTTTCAACAAAGTTTAAGATGGAGGATCTCGGTATCCAGTGATCTTGACATAGATGGATACACAAAAGATTAACAGTAGAGGAGGATAATTGTCACTCTAGAAAAGAATACAAAGAGTACAAGATGAAGAGGGAGGATGGTGATTCGCTTCAAAGAGAGTGACTACAACATATCTCAGAGTTCAAGAATATTGACATCATGTGTGAGGGAATCCAAGGGAGATTTTCCTTAGCCAAGGAAAAGGTGCGGTTAAGATCCTAAAGAGGTTCGATATGTTGGACTATAGCTACACCAGTGGCATCAAAATTGGAGTTTCTATGTGATCCTACTTCATAGATAGTTGATGTCACAATCTATAGGAAGAAATTTGTTTCGTTAATGTACTTGACGGACACGTGGCCAAATACTTGCTTTGCGGTGAATACTTTCATCCAACACATACTAGAGCTTAGATGTGTTCACATGGTTGTGGAAAAGCATGTGGTGTGGTACCTAAAGGGTACAATTGAGTATGGCCTTTGATATGCGAGAGACCAAAGGATATTCCTATAGGGATATGATGAATCCAATTGGGTTGGAAGTGATACAAATAGAAATAGCACTCTTGGATGTTGTATAAACTGGACTAGTGTCGCTCTCAGTACAACAAAGAATGAATATATTGCAGTTAAGAAGAAAGCAAGGGAATATTCCTCAAGTGATGAGGAATATGTACCTTTATCCATATGAATTCCACCGATGAAGACAAACATAATACTCTTATCCATTTCAACATTGGATAAGAAGGGATGAATTTGTAGGGACACATAGATTCAACATCGGTACACAGGTCCTATGTGATTTGTTGCGTAGAATATTTGCTTATCCCTTCTGATCATAAATAATATAGGCATAGGTCTTGAGAATCAGATGACAAAGTAGAGCATGTTCTCGAAGACTCTAGTAATTCCTGCAAGGAGATAGATATCAAGAGGGAGTCTACCAAATTAACAAAGATAAGTATTGGAAGTGTCATTTGCTATATATATATAGTTGCTTAAATGAAATTGTTTAGTTGTCTACTATGTTCAAGGAAATGTATTATGCATGATAGAGTGTTTACATTAATGAACAATCTACTACTAATATGCATGTGATGGGTAAGTGTCCTATGGTGCATATACCATTCCATTGGTAGTTCTCTAGAGTGAAAACTCTTTGATGACATGTTGGGAGTAGTGCACACTCTTAATAATATCCTGGTAGAGATGGAAGGCATCTAAAAAGTTATCGTATGAATACGGGGTATGGGTGAATGTTGTATAGGCTAAAATAATTGCATGATTGTATGACATATGTCTTTATGCATAAGGATTTGTCATTATGAATATGTCTTGAAGATTATGAAATGTTTCTAACCATGCAACTAATGTATTTGACTTGTAGGAAGGATCATATGCAATCACCTACAAGAGAAGAATGATGAAGTTGTAGATGTACAAGAGAGGAATGCCGAAATTGTGAATGTACAAGGTAAGAATGACGAAGTTGCATATGTACAAGAGAATAATTATGAGCCCTAGTGGTATAGTCATTGTATATAGAGCATGGTCATATATTCGTGGGTAGATCCCAATATGGTTGGTGATATCATCAAGGGTGGGTCCAAGTATGACTAGTCGTATCGCTAAGGATAGATCCCAACATGGTTGGTGGAATCCCCAGAAGGAAGATCCCAGGAAGGTTTCTTGTATCTTTGAATAGGAATTATATCCCAATGAGTTGTGGTCCGACATTCATTTGCATACGTTCTGGTCTGGCATTCATTTACAGATGTTGTGGTCCGACATTCATTTGCGAACGTTGTGGTCTGGAATCCATTTATAGATGTTCTGGTCTGGCATTGATTTGCGGACATTGTGGTCCTGCATTGATTTGTGGACGTTGTGGTCCTGCATTCATTTATGGATGTTGTGGTCCTACATTAATTTGCGGACGTTGTGGTCCTGCATTAATTTGTGGACGTTGTGGTCCTGCATTAATTTACGGATGTTGTGGTCCTGCATTCATTTGCAGACCTTGTGGTCCTGCATTCATTTGCGGACCTTGTGGTTTGGCATTACTTTGCAAACATTGTGGTCTTGCATTCATTTTCGTATCATGATATTTTAGTATTCATGATGTTGTGGGTGATTCCACATTAATTTCCGATGTTGTGTTGTGATGCTTGTGATGATGGAATGAGATGCGATGCTCGTGATGATGTGACAATATGTGATGCTCGTGATGATGCGACAATATGTGATGCTCGTGATGATGCAACACGATGATATGCTCGTGATGATGTGGTGATACGTGATACTTGTGATGATGTGACAAGATGTGATGCTTGTGATGACGTGACGAGATGTGATGCTCGTTATGATGCGACAAGATGTGATGATCGTGATGATGCAACACAATGTGATGCTCATGATGGTGAGACAAGATGTGATGCTCATGATGATGCGACGATATGTGATGCTCATGATGATGCAACAAGATGTGATGCTTGTGATAACGTGACGAGATGTAATACTTGTGATGATAGGACAAGATGCGATGCTTGTGATGATGCAACGAGATGTGATGCTCGTGATGATGCAACAAGATGTGATGCTTGTGATGATGCGACCATATGTGATGCTCACGATAATGCGATGAGATGTGATGTTCATGATGATGCTACTAGATGTAATGATCATGATGATTGGACAAGATGTGTTGCTAGTGATGATGCAACAAGTTGTGATGCTTGTGATGATGCAGCAAGATGTGATACTTGCAATGACGTGACGAGATGTGATACTTGTGATCATGTGTCAAGATGTGATGCTCGTGATGATGTGTTAAGATGTGATTCCCATGATGATGTGATGCTCATGATGATGTGCCGAGATGTGATGCTCCTGATGAATGCCCACGATGATGTGATGTGATGTGATGCTCGTGATGATGTGCTCGTGATATGGATTATGTTGATGACAAAGTATACTGATAGTTACTCCAGCTTGATATATGCGGATTACAGAGGCTTGGAGTGTACTTTCCTAACCAAGGGTGCCAATTCTCATTGATCTTGGAAATCATTATTTTTGGTCCCTTGGGATGCCCCTTCCATCTATGATAGAAGTAATATTTAATATTAAATATCTTTTATCAAAAGAGAATTGGAAACTTGGCCTTTTATATCACTAAACCAATCGTTCGATTTTCACAATGTTTAATTCTACCCTACACCTTGAGTAGTTTTTAACAATACTCAATTCTAACCTCACACCTTTTAATTTATGTGTACTTGATACCCATTCCTAAAAGCAAAACTCAAAAGAAATACAGTTTTTTTTTAAAATTGTATATATATTCATTAAATCTAGTTGAGTAGACTTTTTTATACTTATTTCCTACATAACAATTTGTGTCCCTGGGTATAAGGGTTAGGTACCACATTTGGGTATTTAAAAGGAGATAAATAAATATTAAAAACTTTAAACTTTAAAAGTAAAAAATTCCAAGCTATGTAGATCAACAATTGGATGTGAAACAAGTAGATAGAAAAAAAAAACTATTTCATGTGCCAAACAATGACCAAAAAAGATTTAACAAATGTTACACCTACAACATAATTGTCTAAATCTCTCTCAGGCATAAATATTTATATAGTACATCAAATCGACCAGAGTTTCGAGAAACTTTAGACCGTGTCAAAGTTAACAAGGGAAAACGTTAATAATTGTTAAACCATATCAAGTGGGTACCTTATCAAATGGTTAAGATCGTCAAACTTCCAACAAAGATAGAATCATCATCGTAATTTCCACATATGAATAACTTGCATCAAAATTACAATAATCATCGAGGTGCCTAAATTTTTTTTATCAAACTTTTAATAATTATGTAGTAATTTTCGATGGTACGATTGCTATTATTAATATGTATTAGCAATGACCTAAATCATCACAACATCCTCATGTTGCCACTACCTCTATGTAACAAAGAACCTATACCATGGATCTCCCTATGGCCATCAACCCATCTTAGCAGAATGCCTCAAATACTATCCCAGGTAATCATCAAGCCTAAGAGCAGCTGGGTATCTATACAAGGTTGAACGTGGCTAACTGCCTACCAAAACATGAACAACACATATGTCCTAATCTATATCACCTTAAATTTATCATCCAACAATATACTCTAACACAACTCATCCCTATCATCCTCTAGCTCCATGGATGTTGTCCTATAACATCCACAAATTTCTGCACTATCTCATCCCCACAAGTTTTCCTCATCCTGAGCATAACCTTCTACTAATTTATTCTTGAAATGGTTGCACTATACAACCTCTGTTACGGCTCGCATCCTTAACTCAATCACATGAATATGACTATCCATATACAAGTAGTGTAGATACATACACCCAAGTGCTCCACTTTTGGAAGCTCTCATGTTATTTGTTAGGAACTATGGAACATTTCGAATGTGCATCAATTATAGGATGTTGAACAAAAGAACAAAACGAATACCCCTTTCCAAGGATTGATTGTTCGTTGGATTAACTCAAGGGGGGATGTGCTAATTTTCAAAATTAGATTAAGGACATAGATGCCATGAAATAAAGTAAAAGACATTGACATACTAAATATTACCTTATGGACCTAGATATGGACATTGAGTTCCCAACCTTATATTTCAGACTGATCAATGCCCCTACATTTTTCATGAGCTTAAAGGATTAGGGATTCAAGAATTATTTGGAAAATTTTGTATTGGTATTTATTAGCAACAACTCGGTTAATTTTAAGAATGAGAAGGAGCATCGAGAGCATCTCCCTATGGTGTTGAAAAGTTTGTGTGAGAGCACCAATGGTATGTTATGCTGAGTAAGTGTGATTTCTTCAAGAATGAAATCCAATGTCTTGGGCACATAATATCTAAGGAAGCAATAGAAGTGGAGCCCAATAATATAGAATCCATATCTGGTTGGCGAACTCTAAAGAACACATCAAATTTAAGAGATTTCCTACAATTAGCTAGATACTATCAAATTTTTGTTAAAGGTTGCTTAAATAATGCAAGCCCTTCATTAAAATTGTAGGGAAAAAGGAGTCAAGTTTCTCTAGGAAACCATGCATGAGGAAATATTTCAATAAATGAAGAGACTACTCAAAACGTCTATGTTAGCATACTCTCTAACCTTGATAAGAAGTTCTGAGTGTGCACTAATGCATGTGGAGAAGGAATTGGAGTACTCATGCAGTAAGGGAGTCTAGTAAGATATGAGTCGAGAAAATTGAATGTTCATGAGTAGAATTACCCAACTCATGACTTGGAGCTCCTTAGAATAGTGCACGGCTTAAATCCATGGTGAAATTGTTTGATTAGCAATTTTTTTAGTACAAATAGACCATGAGAGATTAGGCTATTTATACTCTAAGAAACAATCGAACTCTAGACAATGACACTGGGTAGAATTCCTAAGCAACTATGACTCTAGCATATTGCACAAAAAAAAGAAAGAGAATTTGGCAGTAGATGCTTTGAATCAAAGACAACATATAGGCATGAGTTCAATAGGATTTAAGGACAATGATCGGGATGTGCTCTAGGGAAGGCAAGTGGTACCAAGAAGTATGCCAAATTCTATTACATAGTAATATTGGGCAAATGAATAAGTTAGAAAGTATAATGACTAACACCTATTTGAATATGGGGCGTTACTTTGGAGGAATTGAACTTATGTGCTAGACTATAAGGAGTAGAAAAGGCTAGTGTTTCATGAAGTGCAAAAAATTCTCCCTGTTCCAAAAACCCATTATACCAAAGGAATTATCAACGGTATGAAGTAACAATACCACTAGCCAATACTAAAGTTAGAAAGTACTACTTACGTGACTAAGTGTTTAGAATGTCAACAGATAAAGTTGGAAGTGGGGAAGTTGAACTCCCCTAAATCCTCTTGAAAATAGGAATATATATCATTGGACATCTGATCTAGATTACCAAGTACTTTTAGCAGTAATTTCTTGGTGTTGGTAGTATTCAACCATGTAACTAAGATTTCCCTTTTCATTATAGTCAAGATTACTCATCGAGCATGTGATATCACCTACATCTTCATCTAGAGGTTGCATTGTGTGCCAAAATAAATTGTGATAAAGCACATTTCAAAGTTTACCTCTAAGTTTTGGTATATTTTGTTTTGTGGGATACTCATGACACTGGGCTTTAATGTAGCATGTCGTCCATAAACAAACGGTCAAATGAAAATGGTCAATTGAATTTTTTAAAATATGCTTAAAATGTATGTAATGAAGCAACTAAGGAGTTGGGAGGACTACCTTAACCACTTATACTATGAAACTAGAACTTTATACTAAGAATGAGAACTCTAGCCATAAAAACAATGATTTTTGTATAAAAAACACCAAAAACACCCCCAAATAGAAAGTGTTGATACCAATATACACGTTTTTTTTTTGGTAAAAAATAGAGCCACAACCTAAACATCTCATACTGTTTTTTACAAAAACTTTAAAATCGACCCCTAAATTGGAAAAATATTTTTTTCTTCAAAAGATAAATTTCAACTTTTTTGAAACTTGTATATTAAACAAAAACAAATATTTCATAAATAATTTCACCACTATAACCATATAAAATCAAAGAAATTATGATCTGATTCATAATTTGTTGATCATTTTCCAATTTTGGGGCCCATTCTCACCTTTGTAAATACTTTGCTTTCAATTTGTTTTGCGTGATTTCACTCAAAGTGTTTCTATGGGTCATTTTCATTTTCAATGAAGATCCATTTTTGTTTATCGATTCTTTGGAGTTGTGGTGATTTGGCTTATTTTTATCATATATATCCAATAGAATCATTTAAATTTTAAAGATACTTATTAATCCTTTTATAAGTACTAAATGGTTATTTCTAATTTTTTGACATTTTCTTTTTAAATTAAATCATCTTAAGTTATTATTCTGTCATAAACATTGAGAATATTTTTTTTAAAAATCTCTTAAATTTATAACTTATAAATTTTCAAAATCAAAATAATACATAAATAAATCATATTTTGAACATTTTGAAAAATAAAAAAGAATTATACTTCTTATTGATTCATTTCATGTTCCAATTAGGAGACATGATAATTAAAGACAAAAATGTGAAACAAATTATAACATTCAAATAAAATAACTTTAAGATACAAAATTTAAAAAAAAATTAACCAAATTCTTTTATAAAATTTTAAAATAATTTTAAGTAAATTCTTTTATTTTTATAAAAGTTAACGACATTTTATTTTATGATTATATAAAATTTTGAAAAATAAAAAAGAATTCTTCTTTTTATTGATTCATTTCACCCTCCAATTAGGAGACGTGATCATTAAAGACGGAAATGTAAAACAAATTATAGCATTTAAATAAAAAAGTTTTAAGATACAAAAGTTTAAACAAAAATTAAGAGTTATTTTATAAAATTTTAAAACAATTTTAAGTAATTTTTATTTTTATTTTTATAAAAGTTAATTATGTCGATAGGTGTAGATATCTCATATTTTGGGATTTGGACTTGATTGAGCCGATCATTAAGATTCACGAGGGTTTGACAATATTTTGGAATTTGGACTTGATCGAGCAGATCATCACGATTCACGAGGGTTTGGCAAGTGTAGGGCTTAGATCCCTTTGATCGTCATCAAATAATCGTTAAGGTTAAATGTATTGTTGTTAAAATTTAGTTAACAAGTGTCTAGAATTCGAGTTAGTAGAGTTACATCAGATTACAACCGTTAGTTGCAGTTAGAGTTCATGGAGTTTGTTTAGGACTATGAAGGGCGCGTGGCTGAAGGTTATGCTATATGCTGGCGGTTGTGCTATACGTTGGCTACTACTTCATGACGCATGGAGAGCTATCGAGTTTGAGCTCTATATAAGAATGAAATGTTACAAACATAAAAACGATGAAATGCTACAAATATAAAAACGAATTGCTAGTAGTAACTATGGAGCATTCAATGACCAAGCGCGCAAATTATCAGGTAACTTTATTTTTTGCATGTTATCAGGTAAATTACCAACGACTACAATGTGCTATGAATATAAACATTATTTTTACTTTCAGGTTCCTCGCAACTCTTGCATCAAGAGGTTTCTCCATCACCATTTCCTTTGAGAATTATCCCGCGGATCAAAGGTAGGTTATTAAGCAAACAACTATGGATGTATGGATGACTGTTACTGAATTTAAATTTACAGATTTTCTTTAAATTTACAGAATTTGTGTATGATTAGATTTAACACCTGCCTGGCAATAGGTAGTAGTAGCATAGAAAAAATAATGACATTTATGTATGGATGACTATTAGTAAATTATACAGATTTTCTTTAAATTTACAGGGTTGGTTTATGATTAGATTTAATAGTTGCCTAGCAACAAGTAGATATAAAATAAATAACTACAGGATTTATATATCAAATATACATTCAATATTTATGTTAATAAAACCATTTGATAACATAGATAGCTTCAAACATAAACAAACCATGAGTGCTCCTATTCTACCACCTCAAGCCCAAGCTCAAGCCCACTGCAATCATGACAAACAATATTTATGTATTAGATAACAAATATATAACAAACAAGAAAACCCTCTTATAGAATAATAACTCCAACCATAAATGAACCATGGCTTAGGCCCACTTCCTTCCCGCTGTAAGTTGTTCTTGCCGCTTCCATATCTTACCTTTTTGTGGAGGCCGAACTCCAAAGGCTGACAGGCAGAAACTGTAGCAGCACGCGGAACCCAAACTTCTTCCCAGCTTAAGCTGACTTCTTTAGAGCTGCAAGCTCTTGGTTCTGTTGCCACTTCCATATCTCAGGGTTTGGTGGAGGGATGGCCAGAAAGGGAAGCGTAACCTATTCAAGTTTACTTATGAAAACAGGCGCGCTGTAAGTAAGCATCCTTGTCCATAATAATTGCTCCATCGGTTCCAAAACCTAAAAAAGACATTGACACTTCTCCATGAAACCAACTAACATTAATATCATTTTGATACTACTATTATTATATTACAACAAAAATAAACTCTATGCCCTATGCCGTAACTATTATCAATGCTAAGTTGTCTATAATTTTATATAGTTAGGTTTTGTATAATTATATGCAATGTGGCAGAATGCTATTTAGATTTTATATAATTATATACAATGTGGCAGAGTGTAAGGTTAGGTTACATATGGAAATCTAATTTGATCTACAACAGAGCAAATCTAATTCGATCTACATCGAATTTTGGAGAATCATTGAGGGCATTTAAGATCAACTATGGTGGTAGGATAGCAAATCTATTTTCATTGAAGGCATTACAATTTTGATAGAAAGTATATTGAGCGCATTTAATAGATTTGACAGTGGCAAGGTCGTAAATTCTTTAGAATGTAAGCAAGTACTGCCACCTGTAAGCAAGTACTGCCACCTGTGTTTGCACATTAAATGGAAAAAGTATGGTATTTGAATTTCAATAAGACAGGGTGGGCACAGTAAATCTAATTAAATCCCTGGGGACATTGTTTGAGCTGTTCGCAGGGCTTTTAAGATAAATTATGCCCATTGACATTGACAACATTTCATAGAAATGATGGTTGCAGGATCCTAAGCAATATTGTACCTACACATTTATAAAGATTTTGAACATTGAGTGATAGCTCTACGCCCTGTTAGCTTTAAGAATCTTGTGTGCCAAGTGGCAGGCATAATAAATGGAAGGAGAATAATACAAACATTTATTCAACAACAAACTTTCCCTCATTGAGTATATATACTCCTATATAATTTTCATAATACATCATAATTATTGCCTTGGTTTTATTAGAGTATATAATTTTTATATAATTAGAGTATATAATTTTAATAAAATAAACACTATAAATTATTAGTTTTCATTAATTTCTAATTTAAAATAAATAAATAATATACAAAGTCATTAGTTGTTATAAATTAAATAATTTTAGTGATTTAAAATAGATAACAATATACTATTTCCACAGTTACAATGTATAACAAATGTTATACATTATATTTGTTATAACTCTGTCTACAATTGCTTATATGACTTAAAATACTTTGTGCAATGGAATGAAGTGTTTATAAATATATATGTATTATATATTTATAAATTTATTTTGATATTTAATTATTTTTATTTTTTTTTAATGTAAGCAATTTTTATATAAAGAAAAAATGAATTGAACACTAATTTATGAGAAGAGATGTTTATTATTATAGTTATTATCTTTTTTAAATTATTATGTTCAAATTAATGATAATAATGGAATAGGCATTTATTAAATAAATAAATTTGTTTAATTTTATAATTTTACATTGCAAAGCTAAGAAATAAGCATGATTATCATAAATTATTATAAATTATTGTTTTTAAATTTACGATAATGATGGAATAGACATTCATAATAAGTATACATTTATGATTAAAAAAATGTAACCAATAATTCATTTGTTCAACTTAAATTTGAATATGTATATTTATTTGTACATAGTATTTTGAAAAAACAAACACCTACAAAAACATTATCAAATATTAGTAATATGTATAATGTTTTTATGCTTTATTTTTATATTATTCTTTATTTGTTAATTTAGTATAATTTTTATATTATTATGTATAATATAATAGTTTATTAATAGTTTTATTGAATTTAAATATATGTAAATTTAATTTTTAATATTTTATAATGAAATGAAGTGTTTATATATATGTATATATAATGGAAAGGCATTTATTAAATAAATAAATTTATTTAATTTTATTATTTTACATTGTGAAGCTAAGAATAATGATAATTATTATAAATTATTGTTTTCAAATTTATGATAACGATGGAATAGGGATTAATAATAAGTATACATTTATGTTTTAAAAAAGTATAACCAATGATTTAATGATTCATTTGTTCAACTTAAATTTAAATATATATATTATTTTGAAAAAAAAACACCTACCAATGATTTAATGATTCATTTGTTCAACTTAAATTTAAATTTAATAAAATTTAAATATATATATATATTATTTTGAAAAAAAAAACACCTAAAAATATGTATAATGTTTTTTTCTTTATTTTTATATTATTCTTTATTATCATTAATTTTATATAATTTTTATAATATTATGTATAATATAAAAGTTATTAATAGTTTTATTGAATTTATATATATATAAATTTAATTTTAATATTTTATAATGAAATGAAGAGTTTAAACATATGTATATACATATATACTATTTTGAAAAAAAAAATACCTACAAAAACATTACCTAATATTTTTATTATACACATAACCTAATATTATTATTGTGTATAATGCTTTTATGCTTTAGTTTTATATTATTCTTTATTATTGTTTTTTAAAACAAGAACGATTATATTAAGCAACAGTGGTCTAACCATTGATAAGAACCGCAAAATTCAAGTGTCTCTAAAGTAGCAACATATAGCCCTAGTACAACTATTAGCCCTTGTGGGAGCGACAAAATTCAACCCTTGCGGAAGCGACAAACATAGTGTTACAAGATAAACCATATTCCAAAGCCTACTGACCGAGTTTTTACAAACATAAAATATTAACATAGTAACTAACAGATAGGGACATTCAAAATTTAGAGGCAAAAATAGAAACTACATGCGTCCGCGATCATTTTCTTCAGGACGTGAAGAGGATCCCATGCTTCCATGCATTTCCAGCCTTGCCACTGTCAGCTCCAGCCTTTCAATCTTGACTTCCAGCTCCGCTAAGAACCGGATGAACACCTGCTCAGTCCTCGTTATCCCCGATTCGAATTCTTTCCTGAGATGGATTAGATCTTGGTCGACATTTTTGAGTCTACGGCCATCTTCGGAGTCCATGCAATGTAATAGACGGTTCATTATTTTCACCTTCCTTTTGATTTCCTGGAGTTCCTCCCCCAAATTCTTGTTGTTCGGAGAGGAAGCAGAGGATTCAGATGGGGAATCCATAACTACGCCAAACAACAACAAAATACCAGTGCTAGAGGGAGCATCAACTTCGCAAATTATCCAACGTTGTGAAATCAACAACCAACCACTGCCTTTAATTGTTCCAGGATCGTCACACATCATCATGCGAACGGATGTTGTTGTACTGGGGATCCTCATTTGTATAATGCAGGCAATAGGCGAGAACAGAGCGATGTAAGGTGAGAGCAGGGAGGTATGCAGTAGACCGTCCTCCCTTTAAACTTCAATAAACCAATATGTGGAAATCGTCTTCCATCAAGTTTCAAACGACTCCTCCACGATGCACCATAAGGAATGATGGGACGACCGATATCATTCACAATCAGCCATGTGCGAAGCACAATGATGGACAATATGGATAGGGTCATATGGACACCCAACTCTAAGGGATAGGAATCCAGGTCTTACGGCTGTTGAGGTCAAGAGTCCCCCTGGCCAATGAGGAGGCTGTGTTGGCTGCCCAAGTATTTTTACTCCTTAGCACATGGAAGGCTTCAAAAGTTTGAAAGGAGCTGATGCTTTGGATTTTTTTTATTAGCTGTCAAATCTTCATATCTTCGGGGGGAGTGCCCGAGTTTAGTGCTTGAATAACCAGTCAAGAGTCACCAATCACCACAATGTCTTTTAAGCCCCGAGATTTGACAAGGTTAAGGCCCTGCCAAAGTGCCAGTGCCTTTGCCATATTATTTGATTCGATACCCAAGCCCCAAGAGAAGGAAAGTTCCTGGTTTCCGTCTGGGAAAAAAAGTACCCCACCCCGTCTTACCTCCCCAGATTATTCTTTATTATTGTTAATTTAGTATAATATTTATATTATTATGTATAATATAATATTTTTATTAAATTTAAATATATGTAAATTTAATTTTTAATATTTTTATACTCGAATGAAGTGTTTATATATATATATATAATAACTTATTTTACTTTGTCAAACTAAGAAATTATTATTATTGTTATTATCTTTTTTCACATTATTGTTTTTAAATTTATGATCATGATGGAATAAGCATTCATAATAAGTGTACATTTATGGTTAAAAAAAGTGTAACCAATGATTCATTTGTTCAACTTAAATTTGAATATATATATATATATATATATATATATATATATATATATTATTTTGAGAAAAAAAATACCTATAAAAACATTACCTAATATTAGTAATATGTATAATGTTTTTTGCTTTATTTTTTTATTATTGTTAATTTAGTATAATTTTTATATACTAAAGAGTTAAATTACGAAGCATATACTAAAGAGTTAGTTTTTTTTAATAGTATAAAACAATAAAAGCATATGACTATATATATGGTCTTATATAGTTTTATTCTTTATTAAGAAAGAAAACATGAAGATCATGACCTTTACATCGAAGAAAAATAGAAGTGTGACAAACCTTTCTTTCCTGAATAATAATTTGATCATTAGTGACATAAATCTCACAGTTGATTGTTCTATTTGTCATTACGAAACTATTTGACGAAAGAATGTATGAACATATCTTTAAAGTATTGTATTTTTTTAATAGTATAAAACAATAAAACCATAAGAATATATATATATATATATATATAAAAAGAAAACTTTATAATATGATAATATGAATTTTGAATATTTTTGCCTTGTTTCATACATTGCCCTTAAATAAAGAAAAATTTGTATTATGTTACTACATACAAAATATTTAGTATTTTAATAGATTATAATTTTTTTATTTTTTTATTTTTAACAAAAATGGTTAATTTTATTTTTAAGAAGGGCGTTGGTCTTTTTTGGCAATACCAATCAACCAAATTACATTATTCAGAAAAACAATAGACTGCTGAGAGCCTTACTGAGGAGAGGGAATTTCCCAAGAAATACAAATTACAGCTGCAAGAATCACCATTACGGAATAGAATGAAAATAGTTGGCTGCCCCGTTAATGCTAAGAAAGGCTTGCGGAAGAAGACAAACTTTATTAGCCAGGCATCAGCAATAGAGTTTAAGTCTCGGAGTATATGGAAGGATTCAGCCATCTCAAATTCTTTCAATCTAGTCTGAATTCTCTGCAGTAAAATGTTCAGGGAAGAATTATTGAAACCGTCAACTGAAATTAAAACTTTTATTAGCATCTCTGAGTCACCAAATATTTGGACAGACTTATAACCATTCTCCTTAGCAATCTGAGTTGCCATGAACAGGCTATAGCTTTCGGCTTGATTATTTCACAATGAACCTAGTCCCCAACAAAATCTGAAATTGGTTAATCTGTTACGGGATAATACCAATCCACCAGCACCAGAGGCCCCGGGATTCCCTTTGAAAGCTCCATCGAAGAAAATTACTGCTAAAGAGGAATCCATCCAAATTTTGTTGAAAGCATCCTTATTTCCACGAAATCTCCAAGACGGTTGGCTGACTGGCTTGATGCTTTTCAAGTTAATCCCAAAAACTGGTAAACAAGAACTCAACCCCACCGAGGTTGAAGGAGATTGCGATTTCATACTAGAGGATTCTACAAACCACCAATTGGAGGAGTTGACAATGCTTTGGAGGTTAAGAGTTTGATCATTAAATATGCAGTTGTTTCTGGCCAGCCAAAGAGCCCACCACGTAAATTTTAGGACTGAATGCTAATGTGAGTGCATTATTGCAGAGCTCGACTTTGATGGATGTCGGACATGTAATGCTGAGTATAATGCTGATACTGAGGACTGAGGAAGAGTTGTTACTGAAGACTGAAGGCAGGGAGTGCAATTGATACCTCGAAGGACCAAATTCCAAACATTTATGGAGAAATCTCAGTCAACCAGAAGATGGTCTGCTGTCTCCACTGCGTTTTTACATAAATGGCATCAAAAAGGCCCAAGAAAGCCATGTTTTGAAAGGGAGTCTCCAGTCAAAATCTTTTTATTTAAAACAAGCCATGTAAAAAAATTTACCTTCAGCTGACAAAGAGAAAACCACACTATTTTCCAAATCGCAGGAGGGAAAAATGAGCAATGGCGAGGTAGAAGAGCGTTGAAGCCCTTAGCAGTTGAATAAAAACCATCCTGGCCCCAACCCCATCTATCCTTCTGAGAGAGGTGGATAGGGGCAAGACTTGAAACAGAATTGAGCAGCATAATTTTTTGGGGAAGTAAACCTACAGGAAGATCTGGAAGAGACCATCCAGTCCAATTACAAGAACAATCCCAACTGCAGATATCAGCTAATCGAATAAGTCCTTTGTTTGCTGCACAAGTCAAAATATCTGTTAGTGGAAGAACGAAGGAAAGAGGAGGGTTACCGGAGATTTTGTCCTCCCAGAGAAGGATACTTTTCCCATTTCCAAGAATTCTGAATAGCTGTTGGGAAAAGAATTCAATACTTTTCCTACAAAAGTTCCAAACAACAGTGCCAGGAGGAGTGTTGTCAGAAGAAATGGATCTCAGAGAGCCACCCTTAAGATACTTCATATGAAAATTTTTACTAACAGGATGATTTGTATCCTCAAAGAGCTGCCAGAGCACTTACCACTCAATGCTAGATTAGCAAGTCCAGGATCCCGGATTTGAAGGCCACCTACTGAAAACGGACGCTTGAGGACTTCCCAACTAACCAAATGCATCTTATTTTTGGTAACCTTTACCACCCGACCAAAAGGAAATCTCGCAGAAGTTTAGAGATCTGGGCCAGAATACTCTTAGGAGCCAACATCAAAGAAGATTGGAAAGTAGGAAAAGCTGATAGAACAACCTTTACCAGATCAATTTACCAGCCTTGGTTAGCCAATGACCTCCCCAAGAAGTGATTTTAGCTTTTAATTTTGCAAGAACATCCAACTAGAGAGAGGGAGGGGAAGACCCAAGTACTTAATCTTTTCCCATTTGTCGAAGTCTGGGAATCCCAAGAATTGTTATTTGGTCAACATTCCATCCATATACAACGCTTTTCCTTTTTTTATTTATCAAAGCTCCTGAGATTTGATAGAATTTTTTGAGAACTTCATCAAAATCCCTAGCTATCTTCATGGAGGCCCCACCGAGAATAAGGGAGTCATCAACAAAAAGAGCGTGATTGATTAGGTCCACGCCCCTAGCAATTCTGATACCCGGAATATAACCAGCCTCCTTTTCCACTACAAGTTTTCTACTGAGAGTTTCAACCATCAAGATGTATAAGAAGGGAGACAGTGGGAAGCCTTGGCGAAGACTTCTCGAAGCTTTAAAAAACTCATAAGGTCTACCATTGACTAATGGACCAATCCAAGGCCCATTAGTACAAGCTTTGATCAGATTTACAAATTCCAGACTAACACAAAAACAGAGCAGGACATCATAGAGAAAGGGAAGCTTAACTATATCGAAAGCGGTCTTCATATCTAACTTAATTAACATACCTTTCTCCTTCCTTTGAGAGCTTGAATGAAGGGATTCCTAAACTTGGATAACCTTATCCACTAAATGTGTGCCTTTAACAAATCCCTATTGGAGAGGAGAGATCAATTTTCCAAGCAAGAGCTTAAATCTGTTGGCTAAAAGTTTAGCTAGAATCTTGTAAGAAGCGTTGTACAATGAAATAGGACGGAACCTATCGAAGGAAGAAGGATTAACTTCCTTAGGGATGAGAGCGAGAAATGTAGAATTTGTGCATCCTCCCACCTTTGCTTTTCTTTGAAATGCGGTCACCATTCGAACTAAATCTGATTTAATGATGGGCAAACAGACTTTATAAAAATGGAAGGAGAAGCCATCGGTCCTAGGAGCCTTGTCTAAATCCATAGACCAGATAACCTCAACAATTTCCAACTCAGAAAAGAGTTTCATAGGAACACAATTTTCCTCTGCACTTACAAGAGAAGGAATGTTCTCCAAGTATTCAATAGAAACTTCTTCATCTGAACAACCATCATCCTGAAAAAGGAGCTGAAAGTGCTTGCGAGCAGACTGTTTTAAATGCTCCTGACCTGTTATAATAACCCCATATTCAATGGAGATTTCCGAGATATGATTCTTGGAGAGGCAAATCATGCATTGGCGATGAAAATAAGCATTGTTCCAATCACCTGACTTCAGCTAGAGGCAGCGAGACTTTAGCCTGAGGTTTTCTTCTTCATGTCTAAAAGATTGAGAGGCGTTGGACTGGGCCAATTTCTCCAGAGCTATAAGAGAAGAGGAAATGTCTTTATATTCCATATCGAACTGAAGAGTTGCTAGTTTTGATACTCTATCTATCCTGCTAGACGTTGGCATGGGGAGAGGAGTTTTGGCCCAAAGCTTAAGCGCTTGTTTGGTGTTCTTCAATTTCTGTTCCCAGACAAAATTGGGAGAGCCAACTACATATTGGGACCATGCCTAGGAAACAACATCCATAAACCCAGCTCTCTCTAACCAGAGTGGGCTGAACCTGAACGGGATTGGCCCTAATTCCTCTTCCTTTTCAAACAACAGAGAGATTGGATGATGATCTGATGATAACTTGGGTAAATTTTTTGTTGAGATTATGGTTTTTTCATCAATCAAAGAACTATGAACAAGGAATCAGTCTAGTCTAGCTGAAATGCACGCAGTACCCACCCTGTTATTTGACCACGTAAACCAACCTTGCTTAGGTTTCAAATCGATGAAACTCCAATATTGGATCAATTCCTCAACTAAATCGTGCATAAAATCCTTGCCTCTCAGACCACCTTTTTTTTCATTCGGTGCTAAAGAGATATTTAAATCACATGCTAATATTATTTTAATAGAAGAGAAGGACTCCAGGAACTCTGATAACGTCCTCCAACAAACTTGTTTTTCAACATAATTTACTGGCATGTAAAGATTAAAGAGAGAGACAAAGAACTTACTAGCAAAGTGAAAGAGCTCTGTGTATATCTAGTGCTGGGTGGCATGAAAAATTAATAATTGAAAATTCTTGGCACTCCATAACGAGGCTAGTCCTCCACATGTGCCTCTAGCGCTGACCGCGTTGTCCTAGGTGAATTTCCATTTGTTTTTGCTAAAGAGAAGAGGAGCGTCCTCCTCAATTTTAGTCTCTTGGAGCAAAAGAATTTCTGAAGGGGCCATTTTCAATAAATCTCTAATTGCTTGTGCCTTGGATGGGTTCCCCAATCCCCTACAGTTCCAAGAGACAAACTGTATTTCTTACCCAAATTAGAGGGAGTTGCTACTCCCTTTGGCGGCCTGATTCGCTTATTCCTCCCATAGGACATTTCGATGGTGGACTAACTTCCTTGCATCTTAAGTCTCTCGGCCTCTTATTCACAGATTTCCTTCTTAGACTTTCTGCCAGTCTTTTTGGAGAACTCAATAGATTCTTCATCTGAAGAACCAGAGTTGATAGTCAATTTTTTACGAGCTATGTCGGCATATGAAGGTGGAGAGATATCCCCGAGAGGGACAGGGATAGGATATCCAACCCCTAGAGGATTTGAAAAAGGAGGACCTGCTTGATCCGGGGTTACTGCGCCTTCAGTTTCCATCACAAGTCCATCAATTTGTTGTGATTCGCCTTCTTCAAGAACTTTGGAAGAACTAAGAACATCAAACTGATTAGAATGACCATTGGAGGAATCAACAACCTAAGGAGGAATTTTCCCAATGATAGAGTCTCCGGTCCCAGATTTTTCTTTACCCTACTTTCTAGGTCCTTGAGAGGTTCTTGCTTTCTGAATTTGGGTCCACTGGGCATCTTTTAGTTATTCAATTTCATCCTTAGATTTTTTTCTTAGAGTTACGGCCAAAATTGTCGTAACCATGGCATAATCTACATTTAAATGGAATTTTTTCACAATCCAATTCTTGGATATGAGACCACTCAACGACAGTTAAATTGATTGCCTCAGGCAGGCCAATCTCCAAATCAACCTCTACACAAATCCTTGCATAGGAAAATTGGTCTTTCCGATCAGCCTTATCAATGTATTTACCAAGTGTGTTCGCAATTGCTTCAAGGGAGTCTAAGTTCCAACAGTGTAAGGAAAGGTAAAGGAGCCTAACCCAAACTGGGATTGCAGACGGAACATCTCGAGAGGGATCAAAATCAGGGGTCCAATTGTTTAAGTAGAGCTCATGAGGGCCCATGAAGTATGGACCATTTCGAAAGATAAGGTCACGGTCCTCAGGAGAGTCAAAGACGAAGACATAATAGCCACGACTGACAAAATGGTTTTAGATACCCTCAACAACTAAGGGACACCAGTTCCTCTGCACCTAGCCATCAATGGTCTTTGGAGAAGGCCAGAGACTAATGAATTGTTCGATTAACCACCGTTCAGCAAGATGTAAGGTTGACCGGTAGGTCCAATCAACAGGAATTCAATTGACGGGATATTCACTTTCTTCACAAACTTCTGAGTAGGGCCCCCAATCCTTTTGCCACTAGTAGCCATCACTTTCTTGAAAGCCACTAGATCTGGAGGAAGAGGAAGGGGAGGATCCATTTACACCACCAAAAGAGCTCAGGAAAAGGCCTAAAAAACCCCACACAAAGAACACTATAGATCAAGAGGCTCCAAAAGAAGATCAACCTTGGAAGGCAGATCACATAGAAGCCACATGGATTCTCAGCAGCCAACCCACAGAGGCAGATAGCTAGAGATGGAAGCCACAAAAACTCTAAAAACAAGGAGACCAAGGACTAATCCAGTGGGGACCTTAATCCAAGGAAAGACAAAGAACAAGCCCCTCTTCAGATCTCAGAACACCGAGAAGAGAATTGCTCACCAATTAACCCACGCATGGGTCAGGAAGGAGAGCAGTTGCCACAATCAACAGAACAAAGATATTGGAGGCGAATAACAAGTAGTCTGAATGGATCACTCATTCATGATTCAACCCAAAAGAAAACCAAACCAGCGTAGACAATCCAAGAGACACTACCAATCCTATGTCAACGGGAACGGCCAGAGACAACCAACAGGTTGATCCAGAAGACACAAGAGGTTCGTAGATCTGGAATGGGTCTAGAGACCACCAACAACAAAACTAGGCCAAGAGAATTCAAAAATTATCTTGGAGCGAATTTTTTCATCACAACCTTGTTATTAATAGATTATAATTTTAATACATACCAAAGATTTAGTATTTTAATAGATTATAAAAGATTGTAAAATTTTGTGACTCCTCTACATTAAAATAGAGGTTAGCAAAAGTTGGGTAAATTAAGGGGTTGTTACATGTTAATGTATACGACGTTTAGTAAATGAAATATATCTTTTGTATATGACCTTTTTTTTAATAGTATAAAACAATAAAACCATATATATATTATTAAAAAATAAAACCTTATAATATGCTAAAATGAATTTTGAATATTTTTGCCTTGTTTCATACATTGCATTTAAATAAAGAAAAAAATGTATTATGTTACTACATATGAAAGATTTAGTATTTTAATAGATTACAATTTCAATACATACCAAATATTTAGTATTTTAAGAGATTATAAAAAATTCTATGAATTTTATGGTTGCTCTACATTAGGATATATTTAGATTTAGTATTTTAATAGAATATAACTTTTCCTATTTTTTTTTGTTTTAAATATAAAATTATTGTAATCAACTAACACTCTGGTGTTATATAAATAAATATATAATTCATTTTAAATATATAATTATTGTAATCCACAAACACTAAGTTAATATAAGCAATTATATTACTAATATAATTGTTTATATTTTTAATTTGCTTTCAACATAATATAACATTTAATATCAAAATTCATAAACATAACAATTGATTCAATATTTAAACCTATTGTAGCGCGCGCGCACACACACACACATATAACACTATGTTAATATAAATATTATTAATGATAGATTTAGTATTTTAATTTGTAATTAGTATATCATTATTTTCTTCCTCATCATCTTTTTCTAATTCTATTCAAATTTGCTTTTAGAATTGTTATTGTTTTTAATAGAACTCCAATAGTTTTGATCACCCAAACTCTAAATTATATATTGTTTCGTTTGTGCCCTTCCCTATGTGACTAATTATAATATCCAAATTCTAGATTTTTATTACACTAAGACATCAATGCATATGTTAGTAACAAATAAATCCTCTTTATGGAAATTGTTGTTGTTTTTAGATGAATGACTATAGTTTTAACATATAGTTTCAAACTTGATCTTTTTTAAATCTATATGAATAAGACATCAATGCATGTGTAAGTAACAAATAATTCCTCTTTATGGAAATTGTTATTGTTTTTAGATGAATGACTATAGTTTTAACATATAGTTTCAAACTTGATTTTTTTAAATCTATATGAAATATATCTATGTTGTTTAGTCTTTTCCTCTTTATTGTCTTGCTCTCTCAATATATAAGTGGTGTGTCTATATTAAACTTTGAATTAATTATATACTAAAGAGTTAAACTACGAAGCACTGCGTAAACTAATAAACATTGTTGTTCATGCACATCAGATTTTAGATTTTGAAAGAAACATGACACTACTGCAACAAATCCAACCAAATTTTCCCAATGGTTTTGGGACTCGAATTTCCATATCTTCACAACTATTCAATTTAGTTCTAAATACAGCCAGAACAAGACAAGAGTTTGAGAGAACTTGGGAAGCCTTAGCTCAACAAGAAGAACTTATTGACCAAATTACAAACGCAAGACAAAAAAATTAAATATGTATATGTGTGTGTGTGTGTGTGTGTGTGTGTGTGTGTCTATATATATATATATATATATATTCTCTTACCTATTTATATTAGGTAATGTTTTTGTAGCTTTTTTTTTTCAAAACACTATGTAGAAATTTTCCTTTATGGATATGTATTATGGAAATGTTAAAATGCTAAACTATGTCATTTTTGGATTCATGCTTCGTAATTTTCCTATGTAAGATTGTGACTACATCCTTTTATATTTATGAATTACGCTTCATAATTCGATATCGTCAAAATTGCACTTTATGAATCGGAATCACTTGTCGTTTTAATCTAAAGAATTAAATCCAAAGTCCCATCGTATTCATAAATTATAAATTTATGAATACCATTTGAGAGAGATGTGTCCTGATGTCAGGAGTTAAGAGACATGTGCTCAACCAATTGGTGAGGCCTCTCTTGCACATCCAATTTTTGGATGTTAGACTGATAAATGACATGTCAATGACCTCAATAATTATAATCATGAGAAAAATGAAAATGATACATTAGGTTTTATTTCACGTAGATGTGGCCCAACCAGAAACACATTTGGATGTAGGACTCACATTTATAAATGAATAGTTGAGGGCTCTAAATTAGCATTCCATTGTTAGATGTTAGAGACATATGATACATACCATTGACATGTCGTTTATCACTCTAACATCCAAATTTGGATGTTAGACTCATAAAGCACATGCCAATGACCTAAAAAATGCAATTGGTAGATCAATGTTTTCTTTGACATAAATGTTGCTTAATGTCAATAAATGAAGTTCAGTTGCATCTATAAAAAGTATTAAATAAATATTGTTTCATTTTTTTTGGTTTTGTTCATAATCATATGGTTTTTCATTGTTTTTTTATATAGCTACAAATGGATCCTGCCATCTGGAGTTTCTTGCCAATGGAGATATTGGAAGTGATTTTGTTGTGGGTTCCTTTTTTGACATTGATCTAGTTAGGATCAATTTCTAAACATTTCCATGAACTACTGTGGCAACCAACATTTACAACTTCTTGGTTGAACAATCACATAATTGAAGTTGGGCTTTTTACTGAAGTCTGGAGACCATACCAGATCGAAATACTATATAAATTTATCAATTCTATAGGACATACGTCTTTTCTGCATTTTACCAGTCCAAAAAACAACTATTCAATTGAATGCATGATTGGTTCAACTGTTTTGCTGTCGACGTTTTGTTCATTACTAGGTCATAAGAGATATTACATTATGAACCCATTCGAAATGTGTTTTTTATATATAGGCATGATTGAAATATGAGTGCATGGTTTCTTCACATTCATAAGCAACATCGGTGATCACAAACACAGATGGATAGTTGTTCGTGAAGAAGAGAACGAACATAGTTCAAAATTCTTTGTGTCCAGCAATGTCAATAGAGATTGCAGAGAAATTGATGTAGCTGGTTTCATCCAAACCCCTCCCAAAGATGCAGTTTTTTATAATGGAAAACTATATTGGCTGCATATGAGAATCATTTTAGAGGAAGACGCTCTATATTCCTATACTATGTGGTCACTTGACATTGGATTGAACAAATGGGTTGGTCATGCAATTCATACAGGATGCATCAAACGATCCATGCGTTTGACCATACATCAAAACCAGTTGTTATGTCTTGTAAACGATGGTAGGACAACTATATGGTCTATAACTGAAATGACAGATTTGAGGGTTGATGCAACTGCAGTTCAAGAGGTGCATGGATTTTGGATATTTGGAAGAGATTTGAGATGGACCCTTTTAGACGATATGACATTCCATATAAATACACATTGTTGGAGGTACCTTCCATTTTGAGTTGTGGGGAGTTTTATTTTGATGTGTACGTATGGTCAAATCCCGTTCATATATTATGACCTCAACACTTGCAGGGTTACTCATGTAGGACCTGATGAAGGATCATTGCTCCGAAGTCATCGATTGCCTGTGCCAATAGATAACCAGTGTACCAATATTATAATGTCTAGAAATTTTTGCCCTCTCACTCCAAGAATGGAAGTATTCGACGATTTACTCCCTCTTCCTACAAATTGGGATGAGTCGGTAGAGCGTTATGACATGTCAACAATATGCAAAAATATGTTTTTTTTGCATCTTTTGTGAATTTTGATGATCTTTTTATATTATCTACGTCCATGTAATCATTATCTATATGTAAATTATATATCACCAAAAAATATCCATTGTGGATGTTATGTTTTTTTGTAGTGTATGTATTTTATTGCGATCATCTTCACATCTCGTAATTTTAAATTGTAGTTCAATTGTACAAGTAACATGCAAAAAAATGTTTTGCTTACTCTAACAGTTTTAAATTATACTTATGCCTACAAAAAAAAACTATATTTTATCACTATTTTAAACTAAAGGAATATTTACATTAATCCATCTGCTAACAGATTCTCTTATTTTGTATTATAGAAATGGATATGGTCGCTGCAATTTGGAAATATCTTCCAATAAACATACTTGAAATGATTTTTCTTTGATTGCCTTTATCAATGATTATTTGCTTGAAAATGGTTTGCAAAGGCTAGAATCTTATGCTGTCTAAAAACAATTTCATCTCACAATGGAAACACAATCAAACGAAAGAATATGGAGTTTTGGTTGGTTTTGGCCCTTCTTGTAGACAACGATTCATTGGCCATTGCATTAGCCAATTAGGAAATTGTTCATCTCTGTCTATGCCACTCTTAAACAACGAATACAAAATCGAATCCATGTGGCGTTGGTATAAGGATTGTTCATCTCTGTCTATGCCACTCTTAAACAATGAATACAAAATTGAATCATGTCACTGAGGTATAAGGATTACATGTCGTTGTATATTTTTGAATTAGTATTTATGTGTACAATATATATATATATATATATATATACTTACATACATGTTCAATGTTTAGATAACTACTTACAACAACTGCCCGAATCAATCGTTTGATCAGCGCGAGGAAGCTATGCATATAAATAATAATGAAACAATACAAAATGATAACACAAACATAGCTGAAAGAAGCAGTGGAATAAGAACAATTTCTCTTGGAACAACAAAGGACATGAATTCCAAGTCTACCAGGAATGACTCGTACAGCCACGCAAAATATATGGATACAAATAAAAATGAAACAATACAAAATGATAACACAAACATAGCTGAAAGAAGTAGTGGAATAAGAACAATTTCTCTTGGCACAACAAAGGACACGAATTCCAAGTCTACCAGGAATGACTCATATATCCACACAAACAATACATTGTTGATGAATGAAGAACAAAGGTTTCAAAATCCACTCGAAACCAGTTTACAAATTTCCAATTCAACAAGATCTATTTGTGTTGGAATAACCAAGGTATTGTTTCACCTATCAAAGACAACAACCATGCATTTGACCTTGACTCCAATAAAAGGAGTGTTATGTGCAATATTATTTCAATTTCGTGTGCAATAATTAAAAGAGAAACCGTATTGAAATTTCAGGATGGTAACATCCATGGACAACAATGAGTTAGTGTTGGACATAATTGTCGAAGCAATAAGAAATCATTCAATGCCATCCCGCCTTCTAGTGACGATGACTCTCTACAAAATGTCGGTGAAAACTATGTTTTGTACAGCCAACCGAAGAACATGGAGTTCGATCAGGACAATAGTTCTACACCAATGAATGGTCAAGAAATAATTCAAAACCGAATCATGATCAGTATAAACACTGGAATTTATTTCTTTGGAGCAATTATGTTATCGTCAAAGATGGGGTAGCAAAATTAGAGATGCACAATGAAAAAATATTTTTCTCAAACAAGTTCCTACAATTGTGTTACATACTCATATAGTGCTGAGTTTTTTTAGATTTCAGCAAACTCTACACCAAGTCTTTCCTCAGCAGCTATGAAACTCACTTCCAACGCCCATGTTGCTGGATTGTATCCTTCTACAATCTTTGGAACTCCTGGAACAACCTAATTAAATAAACAAGAATTATACAAGATCATTATTTTCTGCTATGGATTGATAATGGAAAACACAACTATTTACTAAATAGATTATAAAAGATGGAACAATAAATCAACCATACCTCACAATACACGATGAGTTTATGAGAATGATGACCCACATGACCTGCATAGATGATTTGGCCACCCCTTTTCAAGAGTAAGAGCTGCAATTTAGCAAACCATTAAAACTAAAAATTTAGCAACTATTAAATATGTGGAACACTGTCTTATTCTAGTGACTAGCCAAACAAAGAAACATACAAATAGGACTTTTGTTTCACATCGCATAGATTGATCATGGGAGTATTTGAATTCACCTCATCAAAAGCTTCAAATATATCAATGCTAGGTTGGTGGTTGGTACAAACAACTATTCGACCTGTATTGACTATGTTGCGAACAATACGCATCACTATCACTGTAGCACGGGCATCTAGTCCTGAAGTTGGCTCATCCATGAAGATTATAGAAGGATTGGCAACTAGTTCCACTGCCATGGTAAGTCTCTTCCTCTACTCTGTAGAAAGACCTGTCACTCCAGGAATCCCTACAAGATCATCTCTTAAAGGAGTGAGCTCGACAAGCTCCATGACTTCTACCATGAACATCTGCAGTTAGTGTAACAACAAAAATATGTGAGTAAAAGCTGCTTGGACAACCTAATTAACAAGGAAAGATCTTCACTCTTAAGCACTACATGCAAGGGGGATAAATTTGGACGAACCATTCTAGTTTTCTCATCAACCTCACAAGGAAGACGAAACCATGCAGAAAACACGAGTGATTCAAATACTATGACATTTGGAGAATGGATATCATTTTGTTTGCAGTATCCTAAGATGCGAGCAAATGTTTCTTGCTTCTTGGGGAATCCGAAGATGCTTATATCCCCTTCTATATAGCCCCCTTATTTTCTTCCAGCCAAGACATCCATAAGGGTAGTTTTTCCAGCACCACTAACTCCCATCAAGTCTGTAAGTACCCCTGGTCTAAAGGATCCACTTACATTGCAAAGGAGTTGTAGCCTGTCTTGGGCCAAGCCTTCACTTTTCATCTCCTGTTACATAAATAAACATTAGTTCCAGTCCCCATATGATCTATTGAAGAGAAAATGGATATGTCAAAGTTCTAGGTAAGTGTATTGACATTTACTAGATTTGGGTGCATTTCTTTTATTTGAAAACCTATGCTACAAGCCACAAGCATCCAAATGGTGTTTTTGTTTATTCGCAAGCGAAAATGGGTATGTCAAAGTTATATGTAAGTGTATTGACATTTACTAGATTTGGGTGCATTTCTTTTATTTGAAAACCTCTGCTACAAGCCACAAGCATCCAAATGGTGTTTTTGTTTATTCGCAAGCGAAAATGGGTATGTCAAAGTTCTAGGTAAGTGTATTGACATTTACTAGATTTGGGTGCATTTCTTTTATTTGAAAACCTCTGCTACAAGCCACAAGCATCCAAATGGTGTTTTTGTTTATTCGCAAGCGAAAACCATTTGCTTTTCCCATACTGGTATATAATGCTTGTGGGTTCCTAGGCATATATTCTTCCATTTGTGTTCACCTCAATTTGATGTTGCACATTCAGGCACTTCAGGAAACTCAAGCTGAAGTCTTGGTATTTTTTATAGATTGATGTTTTTCTTGGAAAAAGGTTTCCTTTGCATTTTGTTTTTATGCATTTTTCATTCTTTAAAAAGCTACATGAAAGTGGTAGTTAAATACAAGCATAAACATGATTCATTAAGGACCATAAATTTTTGTATTTATGGTAATCCCTGAAGAGCAAGGGCAACTGGTTTCGATGGGAAATATTAGCTTCACCACTAAACTTGTTTTAAGTTGCTATTTCACACTTATTCACTTGACAAAATATTGGAGACATGTTGAAATTGTTATAAAAGGGAGGTCGACCCAACATTACAACTTTATCTCTATTTTCATTTCAAATCATAAGTTTACCTTGGTGTTGTCTACTTATGTGAAGTTAGACTCAATGCTTGTGTAGAGACTCTACTTTCATATGGCACCTCTATTTTGATTTTCAACATGATATGAGAGATAGTGAATTTGCACAAAAGTTCAATGGTGTTTCTGTTGCTATCGAGGGTTTACATGTTCATGTTTACATGTTCATGTTTATGAAGTTATTGTTGCTCAAGGAACAATCATATCCATGGAAAGAAATAAGTGGTTTAAACAAAAGGAAATGGTAGAAAACTCAAGAGAAGGATTTCTCCTAGAAGGGGAAGCATTTGATGACACAAGTAATGGAGCTCAAAGGACATCCCTTCATCCACCATGGAGGGAGTCCACCATGGAGGGAGGCTATATTTTTCATCAAGTAATACATAATATGTGAAGCAAGGTTTAGTCTACTTTTTCATTATCATTTCATACTACTTGTTCATTTAAGGAACTAACACCTCATCTACATGTCATATTTCTTATTAAAAACTGAACCAAAATAGTTGAGATTGTACGCAGTAGTAGGAAACCTAAAAGAATCTCCCTCATCACTGGTTAATTAAATTGCTTGTGCAAGTGACATTAACCTATGAATGACAAACTTGGGATCATTTTTTGAATAGGGCACGCAGTTCTTGAAGGAGTTGGAGAGGAGGAAACAACCATAGTAGGTATAGAAAGCCATGGGGAAGAAGTTGTGCTTTTTGTGAGCTAGAAACAAAGTACACAGAATGTAGAGTCTATTTGACATCTTTGAAAAATGATGAAACTCAGAGCATGACTATTGCTCTTGTTTCAGTGACTCTTGTGAAGTTGTTCCTTGTAATTTATTGTCGAAGTTTTACTAATGAGATTTTCAAGGCATTTTCTCAATATCACTTCTTTGATGTAATCACCAATGTAATTGGTCTAATCACCGCTATCCTTGCAAGTACTCTATAATGGTGGATAGATCCTACTGGAGCAAGTACTCTATACTGGTGGATAGATCCCACCGGAGCAATTGTGCTGGCTCTTTACACAATCATAACATGGTCGAGCACAGTTTTGGAAAACGTGAATTCCTTGGTTGGGAAAACAACTTCACCTGATTATTTTGCAGAAGTTGACATATCTTTGTTGGAATCATCACAAAGCCATACGACATATTGATACCGTGAGAGATTACACATTTGGTTCTCATTATTTTGTTGAGGTAGACATTGTGTTACCTAGTGATATGCCTTTACAAAAGGTTCATGATATTGATGAAGCACTTTAGGAAAAATTGGAATCTCTTCCTGAGATAGTATGGGCTTTTGTGCATTTAGACTATGAATACAGTCACAGACCTGAGCATGGGAAAAGATACTCCTAACTCTGTATGCAAGTGTCATTTTATAATGGGAACTTGATAATCTGATGTCCAGGTCTTCTTTTAGTCTCTGATTGCCAAAATTATCATCTTAGGATGTGATGGTAAAGCAATATTGTGAGGCTTGTAGATCTCCCATTTTGCCTACAAGTTGGCACATGCTCTTGGAAAATTGCATACAGAAATAAACAAAGAATGTATGTAGATCCTGAGAACCCAAACCCATGGGAAAATATCTGAACAGAGATATCCTACCATCCTCTTACAAAGCACAACTAGATGCCTTTAAATAGAATGCATTCGAGGCATGAAGAAACAACAGGTTGAGGAATATGCTTAAGAGATTCATAAATGCCAAGGGTTGAAATGTGCCTTCCTCCCTGGCCAGGGGCCTGTGCGATGGACACATGCTCTGCGGCTATGTCTGTAAATGTAGATTAACTAATCCCAGTGGGTTTGATTAGAATCATCTGAAGAATTTGGTGTGGATGTGGCACACGTTCCAAAATAAGGAATTGGCGATTTGTTACCCTAACCCTAATTTTTTTATCATTCATAACATTATTGTAAAAACCTAGGTTTCTAACTGCAAATATGTAAAAGTTAACGCCCTCTTCCTACATTCATAGTAATTACTATACAAGTTTTCCAATGGTGTACTTACTGCCTTTCAATTTAATTCATTTGATAAAGCCTTGGTTATGCACACTTGTAGATTTATAGTTAATTCATTTTTATATCATCCCCCTGAAAAATATTAAACCCATAGCTTAGATACATCAATTTCACCTCCAGTGTAGACATGAGGATTATATTGGATCTCAAAATGGGCACTAACAAAATATGTATACAAACATCGACCAAACAATGTGCACTCTTTGTTACTAGGGATCATTAATTTTACATAGCGAAGTTGCCATGCCAAACACTCCCTTGTATGGGGAAATCCTACTGTTGAAACCAAATGGTATGCTTCTATTGCAGAGTATTTTGATTAAGCAAGGAAGATCTTTCATTGGCATTACGTTACATAGATCCCGAGAACAATCCCAAATTGACTTATACTGGCATCATTTTTAGTCATCTTTCTTCTATGGCCATTCTAAGGAATTAGAACCATGTGTCTGATTCTAGATTCCTGGATGATTTGGATCCGGGTTCAACCATAAACAAATCCTTCAATAAAATATAAAGTGACCAAATCCTGAACAATCAGAGCAATATTGTTGATTCCTTGATTGCTGGACTATTCCAATCTAGGTATGGGGCTAGGATGGCTGATTCCCTAATTCTTCGACTAGTACGGGGCTAGGATGGACGAATCCGGTCACTCTGACTACACTAATAATATCCAAACTCTCTCTCAGCTTTAACGTCTCCAGGGAAATCAGCAAGAATATTTATTAAAGAAGAGCTCTTTTAAGTTTTTCCTTTATTTGGCTTCAGTTGACTCTGTTGGATGGACTTGCTGAGTTTGACTAAATATGGTACTGACCTGGAGAGTTGGCCCCATGTTACAAGTCTTGCTAAACTGAGATTTGGGGTCCTTGTAACCTTGATGTATGTTAAATAGAAATCTGCATCTTAGGCTACAACTTGTTGACGATAGAGAAGTAATTAAGAGAGTTCAAAATCCAGCTTGAGGCTAGAACTAGAAACTTTGGTAACAATGCATTTAATTTCCTCTTTTAATCTTGATTTATTATTGACTTGTTAGATCACTAATCCTGTATACCCCACAAATATAAATGCATCAATTTTAGAAGTGATAATGATTGCAAAGCACATATGTACACATTATTGGAAAAAGAGATTAGGCCAATATTCATTCACGAGAAAATTACTTCAACCACTTAACTTTGAAAATTAGTTGAACTGGTTTATACGAGCAGTGATACAGACCATCTTTGTTTCACTGGAAAATTTGCTGCTTGGTGTCCAAATTAAATCTATTTGTAGAGTAAATTTGAGCTTTAGCTTTGCAGTTATATGCATTTTCAAATGCAGTTAATTAAGCTATTAGTTGATAGGAGGGTCATTTTAGCTTGAATGTAATAATTTGCCAGGGTATAATATTTTGAAAGTGAGAAGATTTTGAGAGTGAAAATGTGTCCGCAGTCTTCATAGAAGAAGTAAAGATCAAATGGGTTGTAATTGTGAAATGTGTAACGTAATGTACATATTAATAGGTGTGTGTCACATACAAACATCTAACAAATAATGATTTCCATGCTAATATTAGCATTTCCCTGTAGATTTCTAACAACACTACTGATATTCACATCTTATCGAAACATTATACGTGATTAGCCTCAGGTACACACTAGAGGAGATTCATATGACTGGAGAAGATTTAAAGCCACAGAAGGCTTAAAATTATCAGTAGTAAAATTTTGGATATTTGTAATTTCTAGTTGTGCAAAGTGGCTTAAAACAGTTGCGAAGAACTGAAACTTTTAGTAGTAATCATTTGGATATTAATAACTTCCAGATATGAAAAGTGGCTTATAACAATCGTCCAAGTCTATCAATAGTTTGCATTATTTGGTACTAGGATGGCTAGATAAATGGTTCATTGTAAGACAAAAGTTGATGAAATTAAGGTGTTACTAGTGTAAATGATATCATTGATGTTCAACATAAGATTCAACTTCCTGTCATGTCTCCCATGATTATGATATTTAACAAGCATAAAATTATAAAAATGGTAAAATTGTTATGAAATTATTTGACGGAGCTGTTTTAAAAATATATATTTGATCGTCTAGTTGGGCTTGAAGAGAATGAAGCCCATAATAAAAGATGATTTTCAAATTATGGTTTATCTTCATCTTTTTTAAAATCCAATGAAAGGAAGGTCTTGAAATTCAATTTTTGGGTTACAGTCATCTTTTAAAATTGAATGCACAATAATGTGAATCAATTAAAGGGAAAGGTGAATACATAGAAGATCAATGCTTTCACCAAACTTCTTGAATATATTTTGTCACGGACATGAGAATATTCACCAAAATTCTCGAATTTATTGTATTAGGGACATTAGGAATTTCATAGTAATTAGCTAAAATGGAAAGAAATTCAGGTTTAACTTCCATATAATAATCCATTCCAAGCCTTAATTTTCAAGTATCGATTTTAATCCTTGATTTTTAAGTATGAAGAGGTTTGTGCCAATTGTTTTTGAATTATTTTTCTCAGTGCTTAATGACTGATCCTTGCTAGATTGTCACCGCATTGGAATAATTTTCTTATGTATTTGAACTAATGAAATTTTAGCCTAATAACCAATTGTTTGTTAGTGCTACACACGTGAGATACTTAGTCCTAGACTCATTTTAACCTTTTTCTTTGTCCTAGATAGAGATATACAATACCTTTTTATTATGTGCCATTGAAGTGATTCCAACAACACGAATTACATATGTCAAATCATATGATTATGTCGAGGCATGATGTTTGATGCACTCCACAAGAAAACCCGGACTGAACATGAACGGAACCTGCAACATATGTATAATGCTTTCAACCATGTTCGAGGTTGAGTGTAACTTGTAATATTTGAGAAGATAACATAGGCGTTTCAACACTATTTGATTAGAGCAGAAGTTCCACCCCACCAGGCTATTCTTCCATACCCACTTAGGTCCCAATCATGGTTTTAGTGACTCTTGTGAAGTTGTTCCTTGTAATTTATTGTCGAAGTTTTACCAATGAGATTGTGAAGGCATTTGTTCAAGATCATTTCTTTGATGTGATCACCAATGTAATTGGTCTAATTGCTGCTATCCTTGCAAGTACTCTATACTGGTGGATAGATCCTATTGGAGCAAGTACTCTATACTAGTGGATAGATCCCGCTGGAGCAATTGTGCTGGCTCTTTACACAATCAGAACATGGTCAAGCATATTTTTGGAAAACATGAATTCGTTGGTTGGGAAAACAACTTCACCTGATTATTTTGCAGAAGTTGACATATCTCTGTGAGAATCATCACAAAGCCATACGACATATTGATACAGTGAGAGATTACACATTTGGTCCTCCTTATTTTGTTGAGGTAGGCATTATGTTACCTAGTGATATGCCTTTACAAAAGGCTCATCATGATATTGGTGAAGCACTTCAGAAAAAACTGGAATCTCTTCCTGAGATAGAACGAGCTTTTGTGCATTTAGACTATGAATACAGTCACAGACCTGAGCATGTGAAAAGCTACTCCTAACCGTTTGTATGCAAGTGTCATATTTTATAATGGGAACTTCATAATCTGATGTTCAGATCTTCTTTTAGTCTCTGATTGGCAACATTATCATCTTAGGATGTGATGGTAAAGCAATATTGTGGGGCTTGTAGATCTCCCATTTTGCCTACAAGTTGACACATGCTCTTGGCAAATTGCATACATAAATAAAAAAAGAATGTATGTAGAGACTTCCTAGCAAATCAGTCTTTGTAAAATGGCTCAGTTAGAAGTAAGTAATTTTCTTCTTGAAAAAAAAACATACAACTTTCCTTTAATTTACAGGAATATAATGTTTGCTTTCAGATGTTTTATATTTATGTAAATTATTAATATCAACAAAGATCCATCTTAACCATGGGGTTTTAAATTTTTTTATTTTTATGGACTTAATTTTTTTCAATTTCATCTATTAGCATTATAGACATGGACTGTATATGCATATCACTACTCTCAATGCAATGAACTCATACATACATTTTATAGCACATATTCATGGATTTTTTCATTATACGTTCTTTAATTTTTTCCATAAAATGTTTAAATGTTGGTCAATGTTTCAAAAAAAATTGGCTCATGAATATCTGATGCCCATATCTTATCCATAGATGCCCATATCTTATCTTGCTTATCCCTACCTTACCATACCTTTTGCAATCCCAACTGCTCATGAGATTGATTCGTTACTTGATTTTTGCATGCATATTATACTTGAAGGAAGACTTATGTCATGTTGATTACTTCATTCAGTTTTTGTTTCAACTTTCGGGTCATATTGGTTTTGATTTTATGTTTGGTGGATTTTTTCAATAGATGGGAAGCTTCCTAATGATAATCCCATACCATGAGAGGGAACACTGCTATGTCTGATGGTAATGATGTGGGTGCAAACCTGTCTGGAGGAATGTATGATGCAGAGGATCACATCAAGTTTGGGCTACCCATGACTTTTACTGCAACTCTTTTGTCTTGGAATGTATTGGAGTACGGGGATCAGATGGACGCTGCTCATTAGCTAGGGGCATCCCAGTATGCCATCAGATGGATCACAGATTATTTGATCAATGCATATCCTTCAAGAAATGTATTGTATATCCAGGTATGCCATGCCATCCTATATCTCTTAAGCTTTTACTTTTACCCATATGTTTTTTAGTGTGTCAAATTCTCCATCTGAAGTCATAACTAGCTCCAGATTTACACATTTTTGCTACTTGTTTTTTCATACATTGTACGGTATTTAGTAGCAACATGTGTCAATGCATTTACTAATTGGGAAATATATCTCCAGGTGTTGCAGCCTGCAACTGAAAATTATAACCAATATCAATTAAACAACTTATAATTTATTGGCATGCATTCAAGATCGACAAGTGAAATGAACCCCTCTAACTGTTAAGTCCAAGAAAATCCCAACTCTTAAATCCCATTGCTTGACAATTTAGATAGTGACAGGTTTAGTCACAAGGTTACCGGTTACCCCGAGGTTAGCACACTAAATGTGTAGCAATCTCCAATTCTTAAATTCTTCATCTTTGTTGATTGGTTTGCATCTGGGATGATTGGTGAAGTAATTGAATTTGCATCTCGGATGACTGGTGAAGTAAGCCAATTTTATTGATAATTCTAATAGATATGCTACTCTAAAATACCACTACCTTACATTTTAGCTTGTTTTGGTCCTAGCAACATGGTTGTTTACCTAGTCTTAGCCAAAAGGATGGGGTTCACAAAAAATTTGGGGTTCATCCAAAGTTTGTGAGGACATTTTTTTTCCAAATGACTACTAGTTCAAACAATATAGTGGTAGGGAAGCACAATAAGTTCCCTATTATTTGTGAAAAGCGACTCGATTCTCAAAGAGAGGGAAACAGTAAACAACTAGACCAATTTCCATGAATAGCAAAATAGTAAATATATGAAAACTAGAATTACCTGTCATTAAGAATTGCAAGACTAAATCCTGCCAAAATAGCAGCGAAGAGAGCAAGGGGGTTCATCAAAAAGGCCAGTCCTGTAGCCAATAAACATAGCCATCAATTAGTAGTCTAAAGTTAGTCCAACCTACAACAAGAATAATGAAACCAAAATAGAAAAGTCAATGGTGTTCCAAACTTACCAAGAACTAATGTTATTATAATGAAGTAGTTGGTATGGTAACCGCATCAAATAAATCAGCACATTAGTTTCTAATTCACTAAATTTTCCTTGGCAACATAGAAAATATTATGTATTATGGCATCTCATGATGTACAAATCAAAGGTGACAATTTCTAAACACCATTCAAAATGAAGAGTAATGCAAGAAAAAGCTTGTGATTCTTCATAGATTTGCGGTGCCTACTAAGAATTCAGATCATACCAGTTGTCCTATATACATGAGATTCTAGGTAATATTACTGCTAAATAAAATAAGATAAACTTTAGTCATCTCAAATCTAGCTGTCTGTCTGTCTATGTGTTTTCCTGAAGTAAAAGACAGGAAATTGATAGCTAGGCAGAGAATGCCAAATCCTCCCTACCCATTCATCAACATCGTATTGATATGAATCATCTACAAGCATAATCCTCCTACCCATTCATCAACATCGTATTGATATGAATCGCCTAAAAGAACTCTTTCTAACTTCTAAAAATCTATAAAATTTGATGGATATGCGCAGTGCTGAAATACCAACTTCTATCTTGTGGGCATTTATATTGAACCTATCATGGATTAGTTGTATGATTCATCATAGTAGACAAATTGAGCGTGTACAGTTAAGTTTTAGCATTTAGGATAAGATACGATAATTTTATTAATGTGCTACAAATGACCATAAAACTAGGCCAATGGGACAGAAAAGGACATCTAGAAACTAAATATCATTTACTACCTAGTAGATCCATGCAAGCTGTCATTTATCATTGTGTTAATTAAGCCAACCAGGTTCACATTGTGATCATCACAACAATTTATTTGGTTAAGCTTAGACCTTTCTGGGAAGCTCCACCAACAAGATAAGATGTTTAAAGGTGACCAATCTTGAAGCATGAATGCTTTACCTTCATGGTATTGTCTATTATTGGAACTTGGAACAACTAATGCTGGAGTTGGTTCATTTCTTGTTAGACCCATTTTACGTTTTTCCAAACCTGCTGATTTAATTTCTCATGGCTTAAATAATTGCATTTGTAGTTCATTTTCATTAAATTGTTTTAATGATATGCTCCATAATGAGTAGTTTACACATATTGGATGCAATTTGTAATATGCATATACAATGCAAGCCCGATGAATACTCTAGTTGGGTCTTAAGTCTGTAATCCTTCGCTTTCACAGGATAATTCACTGCTTGAGAAAATTTAAAACATGCAAGATTGGTTTGGCGTAGAGAATTTAAATGATAGGTCTGTTTGGATGGAATTAACAGGCTACAAAGGAAGATATGCTATAGATCTACAAACATTTACTAGACAATTTCTCTCACAAGTAGACAATTCCCCTACCTATGATAAAAATGGAGTACTACAGCAAAAGATTCCCATGTTGAAGATATGACTAAAATGACAAGATTTTTCCCAATGGGGAGTTGCTCCAACTTGGTTCAGCTGGGACAACAAACATGATGGCGTGCAGGTAAGCCTTATTAACTTTTCATAAATGCATTCATTGTGCTTTAATGTCATCCCTTATCGTTACATTAAGGTCAGTTAATGTATATTGATCATAGAAACATGAAATTAGTTTTCTATTACTGATTTTGTGTCGTTCAAGCCAAAGGCCTACCAGTCAAGCTAATCCCCGGAAGCCTCTGCATTGATCTAATGTGATGTGTACTGAAGAGAAATCGAGGATTGAAATATTTGATATATCGAAAAAGGCGAGCTAAATTCCTTTTATTGCAATGAAATCTAATATATTTATTATATCATATATTCTACGCGCACTTAATATCAACTCGAAGGGATGGATCTGGTGGTTCCTCTCATTGGGCACATCAGGATTTGTTGTAACAATAGCTGTGTTGACAATAATACATTCTAAGAAGAATTCACACCATCAGGTCTTGTCTGTTCCAGGACCTCTCGAAGCCATTTCTCAGAAATATGCCCAAGCCTTGAAGGTTGCATTGAACTTCTTTCCTATTCAGAAGGGTATGTATGTATGTATATAATTATCTTATCAAACTTGGGCTATGGAAGGAAGGACTCATGATAGGGATTTTTCTGAAAGGAAATTATCGATGAAGTATTGTATATATGTAAGGATGATAGACCATTTTGTTAAAGCATCTGTAATTCTACTTTAGGTATGGACGAAAGATTCAAATAGGGATCCAACCTCTAAGTAGCAACTAGGAGATTTTGTGGTAAATTTGGCCATGAATATGGTATTATACTTTGTCTATAGTAGTAAATTTCATGTATATGAAATGTATCCATGTTGTGTGGCAATAGTGTGTTGTTATATTTCCTACATGATGAATGTCCCATAATCCTTATTTCAACCACTATTAAACTTTACTTCTACTGCCCTACGATGGTAAGAAAATCAATGGAAAATCAGATAGAGAAAAGGGTGAAGAAAAAGAAAACAAAGTGAAACAGATACTTGATTGCATGGAAGTGTACATGCCTCTTTGTATACATTATAAATATTCAAAAACACCTAGCTTGTACATGTATTTTTGTTTTCTTGTCAGAGTTAAACAAATGACCTGCCAAAGGTTGTAGGATTGTAGAAAGGGCTTCATGACTGAATACATGGCCTTCATAGCATGAATTGTTGAATCACCTAGATCTGGTAAGCTTACCTAAAATTCACAAACCAATTTAAGTCATACACCACAGAACCAAACAATGCTATCTA
>LPNX010600851.1:923-45569 GCA_001517045.1 Pseudotsuga menziesii | reverse complement strand
CACACACACACACACACACACACACACACACACACACACATACACACACATATACATGTCCATCAAGTTGCAGTCTAGTCACTAGTGACATCTTCAAGTGGTTGTTGTGAAGAAGACCCATGTTCAAATCATTGCAGGTTGCTCCTCCCTTGCATCATGTACACACACAAGCACACATACATGTCCATCAAGCTGTTGTCTAGTGGCAACTTAGTGTGGTTGTTGTGAAGAAGACCTAGGTTCAAATCATGGCAGGCTTGCTCTTGTCTTGCATGGGATCTGTGGTTGTGGCTTGTAGGTGGGCCATCTCTTTTTGGGCACATGCCTTATAAGATGTCACCAGAATACGTGCCTTGTTGGGCTTTGTGCTAGATCATTCATGTAGGCCATGGGTAGTTAATTTGTAATTTGTGCTGGCTTAATACCGACGAACTGATCTTCACTAATAAAACATTATATAGGGTGGTGCCACAGTTTTGAGGGATTTCAGTCCATTGGGTTGTTTTCCTTCAAATAAATATATGCTCCAAACAATGGTTTAAGATGATTAAACTACTATATTTCTTGGGCATCAAATGTGTTTTAATAATTTGGTGTCATTAAGCATCCTCTTCTTCTATGCTTCTTTCTTAGAATCAGACAAAGCTCAAGTGTCACAGGGGAAAGGGGTCCCTAACTGGCTGGTTGGAGTGGTTTTGATTTGAACTAGGTTTGGGCATACTCTAGACCTAAACTGCTTTGGACTGGTTTACAGGGGAAGGACTGGTCAGACATGGTCCAAACTAGCTGGTTCTGATAACACTTGTAAAGGACCACACATGAATGCAAAATGAACACAAATGTCTTCTCTGTGGGAAACAAGGGATTTGATTTATCAATTCATTTGTTTTTTTATCTATCCCATCTCCCATATATGACCTACTTTGACTTTGTTTGATGCATCAAATTCAGCACAGTGAGCATAATTTACCATTTGTTTCCATATCACATATTACAGTTATATAGATCTAGATAGTTCTTATGTACTTGTTTTGAATACTGCATACAACATGTTACTTGAGGTTGGTTTTTTATAGTACATTTTGATTATTGGTGGATGCAGATGTTGAAAAAACTCAGTAATTAACTTAATGGAGAAGAATGGACATGGAACAACTTGAATACATTCTGTTGGGCAATTGGTTCTATTTTAGGTTCTATGAAGAAGAAACATGCCTAAAAGATATGATAGAAATGTTCAAAATACTTTGAAGGCCATTAAGAAGATTGAGGAACTTCGTGTTAGCAGGGAGGTTGAATTATGGGAGAATAGGTTTGTCTCATTCTCTTCAACTTTCCTTGTAAAAGTGTACAGGGATAATAACTGCAAATTAACTAATTGGTTATCTTCTAGATAACCATATTTTATGTTAACTTCTATTCTCCCATTAAATGAAGGACTCAATCTCATGATGACATTACAAGGATAGTGTATGTCTTGTCGTCGGTGAAGTTGGATCTAAAGAGAATTGGGGCCAAATGCTTAGAACAAGCCAAAGGATTATGGAAGAACATGTTTTTAAGTCCTCAGTTTCACTCTAAATCATGGCCATCGATTTTTTTTTTCATTTTTTCCCATATGTGGTTGCGAACATTTTTTCCCATATGTGATTACAAATTCGCAACTTTGAAGCAAAGATGGTGGAGGACAATGCAAGGATTGTCCTATGTGAGGTCATGTAAAGGCATGTCAAAGATATTTTAGTAGTGGACAACAATAGCTACAATGCAATCAAGTGATATAGTGTTCTTAATTGTATTCATTAAATACCAAATATGTGTATATACTACACAATGATCATTATAATATTATTTTTCTATTGTTGTGACAATGCATAAAAGTTCTTTTCTATCAACAACAATTCTCTCTAATCCCAAGCTTCACAACCCAAAATTGAAATCATTTGGTGAATCAATTGTGATTTTTGCATTAAGAGTTTGTGTTGCCAGAAGGATTTATTATGTAACATTTGTAATAGTGCATTGTTTTAGGGTTTTCTATTTTCCATGATTATTTCTTTTAAAATTGAGTTTGTTGAAACTCTCACATATTTTCCAATGGTTTTCACTATATTGGGTGGTTGTAAAACGTGTCCTAAGATTGTAATCAAAAGGAATTTGGTGAGTATAATAATTGCATTGCCCCTTCAAGAGGGGATGTTTAATTGGTGCGTTATTTGAGTGCTAATTGGTTATCCTTGAAAAGATTTGTTTGTGTAGAATGTGATGAATTAACATACAAAAATAATGATTAACAAGTTACTATATATACATAATGGCTTACCTTGTAATAGTCCTTCAAGTCTTTCAAATGCATTTATTTAGTGCAAAAATGAATTTAAGGACTAGTACAGGGTAAGCCATTATGGATCTATAGTAACTTGATAATCATTACTTTGTATGCTTGAATAATGCAAAATTTGTTTGAATATCATCATTATCAAGCAATAACAACTTCTTAAAGGGTGCTAGCTCAATGGTAGAGAACTTGCCTAATTATAGGCATGAGGTTGGTGGTTTGATTCCTCCATACCCTATCATAAATTTGTGACTACAAAAATGACTAAATTCACATATATACGAATATTAGTAGCTAATTTCCTGTATCTAGTCGTATTTAGCTTAGTCATTAATATGTTATCATCTAGTAGTTTATTTAGTCGTATATTTGGTCATTAATTGCTGCAATCAGTGACTAAATCAATGACTAAATCCATGACTAAATCCGTGACTAAACCATTGACTAAATCATTGACTATCAATGAATAAACCATTGACTATCAATGACTAAATCAATGACTAAATCCGTGACTAAACCATTGACTAAATCATTGACTATCAATGAATAAACCATTGACTATCAATGACTAAATCAATGACTAATAAGTCAAGCTATTAATGACTAAGTGAAATACAACTAGCTATAAGATAGTGGAAATTAGCTACTATTAGTCGCCGACTAAAAAATAGTCGTTTATAGCCTGATTTTAGTCATTAATTTCTCATTTTGTACTAGTGGTAGCCCAAGTGTAGATGCACAAAGGATTGTTTTTATTGATACATCAAAGGTCTTACTCAGCCTATTCGTAAGCAATTTGCATTTTCTGATGTTACCATAAGATTTGACATAATATTTAACAACGACATTTTCACTTTTCAGGATAATAGCACCGAGGCTCGTCGAGGACACAACAATCAAACCTCAAATCGCCTGAACGATATGAGAGGAACCAACCTTCAATATAATTTTCATGATGGAAGCCATATGTGTCACGTTTCAGGTAATGGTACTCGACAAAGACAAGTCAGGAATATACAACGTCGCAACAATAGAGGAGAGAGTTCACGATAGAATTTCTCATCTCACTTCGCGTTGAATGATAACCTCCATGCTTGAGATCATGATTTAAATATACATACATCAAGAAATATGGTTGAGTTTTTCCAACAAATGTCCTCTTTCCATCAAGCATCTCCTGCCCAAATTGATAAATTGTCGATTGTGCAAATGTGTAGTGTTTGTCATGAATCATGGCCTGGAATGAATGTTTTCAAACGAGATTAAGGACCTATTTGTGTGAGATGTAGGTCCTTGGAAAGTGTTGATGTTGGTTTAGAACCTTCATGGTTGAGGATAAAAGTTAGCACAATCCTCCATGAGAGTTTTACCCCTCTTTAACAAACCTATAAAAGAAACTACACCTTCCTACAAAACATGTACGATCCTAATCTACAATACAATGCAATGATGCCAATAAGTCTACCATATAAAGGATAAAAAAAAACAAAAAGATGTAAAAAGGAGTGCAAACACTTATAAGAATATGGAAAAACATGATATGGCAACACATGAATGCGTGTGGAGGATGGTATATGTGCAATATATATGTTAGCAATATTACTCAACTATGTTAAATTTGAGAACCATAGATCTACAAACCAATATGAGAGTTGTTGGTAAGGAATTATGCAGTGGAATAATTAAAATCAACGTACATTTAGTAAAGAATTCATGACACAAATTTCAAATTAATCGGAAAAGAATTGCTCATATAATTACAACAATAATATTCAGAGTGGGCTCCTATAAAGTAGGGGCACATAAACTCATGCATGCAGATGCAGTAAGTGGAAGATAACCCCTAGGCATGTCCCCGATACTCTAGTACAATGATAATAACCTCCTAAGTTATGAAAAATTAGCAAATAGACTATTTTGGATAAAGGAGGATTAATTAATCCTAACACCCCCCCTTAATCCTAAATTTGGACAACTTGGGCCCTAACAACTTGGCCAAAATTCACCCATATAATCTAAATGAGTTAAAATCTGATTAATAAAATAAGGAAAATGGGAAAAAACTCATGGGATCGCCCCCCCTCAAAATAAGCAGATAATCAGGAAACAAACTTCCATACTTTAGAGAATTTTTTTCTCTTTGAGCAAAACCTTGTGAAAATTTTGCTAAAATATGCAACTTTGTGGAGCAGTAGCGCATAATCTTGGTTCTTATGTGCATCAACATCCTGGGACTGTGCATGTGAACTTTTCCATATTATTCCAATCTTATGATAGATAGGATAAGGTTTGTTTCCTTTGTCTCTTCTTTCTGGAGGAATATTGACTTGATCCAATTTGTTCTTCAGTGGGCCAAATTGTGCATCAGTCCTCGCGGTCAAGTAACATCTCTCAGGAATCTTGTTACACCTCACTGAAGGAAGTGAAACTGAATGAGAGAGAACAACATGTCCATTCTTATATTGGGACCTCATTCTTCTTTTGTCATCTGGATCCCCAACAAATTTTCTAGCTGCTTCAATGATATTTTGATCCCATTTGGGATTCTGATTTGGAATAGGAGCTGGATCTGGATCTAGATCCTCTTGGAGCTCAATATCAAAATCAAGATCACGTTGATCTTGTTCCTCATCTTCTGAATCTGAAAATTTAAACAATGCATCATTAACAAAAGGTGTAGATAGAATGTTTTTACCTCCCCTTTCGAATGATTGTTGAGGTTGTACTGGATCTGAGTATGGAAGAAAGTGTGAGAATTCATATTCCTTGGAGGCATGGTTTTCAACACCCTTCACTATAATCTTCCCAGTTGAGATGTCTGTGATCTCCACTGAGTCAAGACCAAATACTACTCGCTTTGGTGAGCCAGTATGTGTCATATGGTATACATATAACAAATTTGTAGTTAAAGAGACCACACATAGTACATTTATGAACACTCCATGTTTTAACTTGATAGAACCCTTTCCTTCAACTTGAATTTGGGTATCATCACCCATGTGAATACTGGAACCATCTAGAGTTTGTAATGAAGAGAGTGATTCTTTGGAAGAAACCATATGATTGGAGGTTCTTGGATCAGTGAGGAAGGCATGCAATTTTGAACAACTAGCCTTCAATGCATGGCATCTCTCATCATGATCTTTAGTCTCTTCTCTAGAGTCAGTCTTCCTTGCACCTTCAGGGAGGGAAATATCGTGCTGCTCAAGGAGTTTTTCCATTTGATCAATGGTATTGTTCATACAATGACTTTCTCGATGAAATCCTCTCATATAGTAGGAGCATTGAGTCTTCTCAAATTTCTTCTTCTTCTTGGAACTCGAGGCTCCATCGTAATATTTCTAATTCTCCTTTGGTTTCGAATCAATATTTTTGGTCTCCTTCCCTTTTTGTTTTCCTCTTGCTTGCGCATTTCTAGAGTCTCCAGCTAAGAGTTCCTGATTCTTTGAGGTTTGAAGCACTCCCATCTAAATCAAATTTTCTTGCTCCTGGATCAAAGACTCTGCAAAAGCATCTAGAGAAGGCATTTTCCAATTTGAAATATAAACTCTTCCAGAATGGAAATTAGAGACAAAGATTGAAAACTCTAAGCCAAGATTTCTCAGAATTGAAAGCACAAGCTTCTTATCCTTCCTCTATATCCCACATTGTTTGCATTGCAGTACAAGTGTTTTGTATTTCGAAAAGAATTGTTGAATAGTCTCGAAACTGTCGGACTATAGTGCAATGAGTCCGTTCTCGAAAATATGGCCTCTAAGCTCGTGTTCTTTTCCAAACAAAGAATCAAGCTTGTCCCATACTTCCTTAGGAGTTTTGAGTCCCTCAAGGTAAAACAAAATATCCCTAGAGATGTGGATGCACATGAAGCCGAAGGCCTCATCTAACCAGGTTAGAAGCTTGGATTTCTCAACATACTATTGGGGCTCAACTTCTATTCCCATTGTCATCCTAAACAGTCTCTTGTTGCACAAGGCTATCTACATATATTCCCTCCAATCAATGTAATTGAAGGGTGTAAGGATTTTGGGTGTAAGAGTAGAAGAATTCTCCATTTCATTGTATGTTGATCATTCAAATATTCAAAATCTACGCAGGTACCTGCCAAAAATCACTGCAAAACAATCTAATTCGCAAACATATGCTAGTTCAAACCCTTCCACCTCGACATGTGCACTTTTTTAGAGTCTGACACACCTATATAGACTTCTCTAGACATAATGCAGAGGGAGCAATGCAATGATTCCAAGAATTATGTGGAAACTCAGTTGCTTCTGGTGCAAGCATGGAGGTTTCTGAGGTTTGAGTTTAGATTGAAAAAGGCTCTGATACCATGTTAAATTTGAGAACCATAGATCTAGGGGCCAATATGAGAGCTATTGGTAAGGAACTATGCAGTGGAATAATTAAGTTCAATGTACCTTGAGAAAATAATTCATGACAAAAATTTCAAATTAATCGGACAAGAATTACTCAGATAATCACACCAATAATATTAACTAATTAATCAGTAATAAAATAAATACAATTTGAATACTGTGGATAGTATTCGAATCTATCAACTCTAATCAGCTGTTTATCTGACTCAGTGTGGAAAAATCACAGCTGGAGCTCACTAGTTTAATAGTGGATGTCTAAATCAGTCTAGAATTAGTTAACTGGTGAGGTAGGTGTACAAAAGGCGCCACTCTCCCTGCATGCATGCAAAACTGGAACTAGGCTAACTGATTATGATCTAACTTATAGTATCTGGAACATAAACCATCATAATTGCTTACCTACCATGGTCTACTAAAGGAGACTGCTGGTGGCACTCAAAGTGGGCTCCTATAATGTAGGAATTGGTCCCAGGGACACATAAACTCATGCATACAGATGCAGTAAGGGTTAGATAATGTCTCCCATATTCTAATACAATGATAATAACCTCCTAAGTTAGGAAAAATGACCAAATAGACTATGTTGGATAAAGGAGGATTAATTAATCCTAACAAACTACAAATGGGATTGTGACACCATCTCCTAGACAAGGATACAATCAAGAAAATGCAAGGACACAAAAGGTGAACAAGTACATAAAGTAGGGCCAAAATAACAAAGGGAAGAGGTGAGATGTGGTGATGATAAGGAAATTCTAGTGAATGCAAAAGTGAGATGAGGTGTAGGAAGGAAAGAAACAAAAAGCAAGGAGCAATTGACAAATAACTTCATAGTTGTAGACTATGGGATGCACCAATGACAATGAAAATATTTGAGGGGAGAAAAGGAAGTAGGGGCACATGGACTAGTCTTATAGAAAAAGAGTAATCTCGAATCAGGCCCTACTCAAGACAACCCTCTAGAGGAATCTAGTCATAGACAAGGTCACCCAAGGAGGATACCAGGAAATGAAAATAAATTCAAAATTATGTCCTAACAATGTAGCACAACAATTAGAGTGAGGCAACGCTACCATAGTGACAAAGGAGAGAAAGGATTAACCTCTCAATTTTAGGGTAAAATTAACAAATTCTAGGAGAAAGAAGTGGAACAACAAATGAATATGGAAGGGCAATCCTTTAATTCATGTTTACAGTTTTTTTTCCAAATGTGGTTAAAAAATCCCCCATCGGGGCTTCTACGTCCACAGGAAGAAATCACAGGGGGGGCACCTAAAGGGGCCTCACCCCGTTCGCTATGATTATAGAGCTAACATGATGGGGACATCAAGTGAGGCCCTTATATAACAATGTATATCCACCCCGAGATTTGACCTTGAGACCTTATGCTCACAACTTACAACACTCAACCACTTAAGCTAGCCCGCGAGGCTTAATTCGTGTTTACAATTGATTAGGTAAACTATAGATATTGATTAATTTGGTTAATATAATAAGTTTTCAGCCACAAGTAAAATTAACAACAAATTCACAAAATAAAGGAAAGTTAATTATTGCCAAGTTATTGATTTCCTTTGGTAAGTTAGTTAAACTAAATGTAGAATATGAAAAGAGTTGGTCAAGGAAGAAACTCGCCCTGAAAACTATTGATGTTGGTTTCAAATCTACAAGTTTGAATATAGGACTTACCACAAGCCTCCTTGAGAATTTTAATCCTATTGAATGAACCCACAAAAGAAAATAAAGCTTCATGCAAAACCTGTTATACCTTAATCTACAATACAATGCAATGATGACATTAGGTCTACAATATAGATGATCAAATAATGAAATAAAAAAATATGTAAAAAGGAATACCTGTACATATTAGAAATAGGAGCCTGTGATTTGGCATCAAACAAATCTATGCTAAGGATGGTATATCTATAACATGGATGTTAGCAAGGTTCCTCCACCGTGAACGATATTATGACACCATACCTTTGACAAATTCAACAAATAGGAAATTACGAGGACAAAAAAATGAAGAGATAGATAAACTAGGGTCGAAAGAAAGAATGCAAGAGGTTGGATGTGGTAATGATAGCGCAAACCTAGAGAAGGAATTAAGTAATATGATGTGATAGTAGTGAAAATATATATGAAGGTAAGAGGAAAAACATAGGATATGTTGAATCATTGACCCCATAACTACAGTTTATGGGATGCGAAAATGAATACCAACATCTTGGAGGAGAGAAAAGGAACAAACATAACAAGTACAAGTCTTATCTGGGAATATAAATCTTCAGTCAGGCCCTACCCAAGACAAATTTCTAAATAAATCCAATCATCGATGAGGTCAACCATGAAAGATACAAAGAAGACCAAACAAATTGAGAGGGTTTATGGGAAGACACCCTTGGTGTACTAATAATGTAGCACAACAATTAGAGTGGGGCACCATGATACCATATGGAGAAAGGAGTGAAAGGACTCATCACTCAATTTTAGGGTGAAATCAAGAAATTCTAGGACATATAAAGGGACGGACAAATATAGATGGAAAAGAACTATTTTAATAAGGGTTTACAGTTGATTTAGAAACCTAGGACTCTCGATTAATTAGTTAAATCTAATTTATTTTCAACTACAAGAACAATTAACAACAAATTCACAAAATTCATCGCGTTCATTATGACACAATTACTGATTTTCTTTTTTGAGTTAATTAAAATAAATGTACCCCCAAGGGTTTAGACCAAGTGGATATAGAGTGTCTCTTTAAGGCACTCCTTACAACATTATGGGTTTAAAATTCTGCTATCCCATGCCCCATTCTTGGCGGTTATGTGTGCGCACCTAGGGGTATAGTGGTAGTGGACAAGAATTGACCCATTTCATGTGAGTACGAGCCTCGTCTCAGTTGTCACTTGTCTATTTTGATAGTAAAAAAAAAAAGATGTTGAAGTTGAAAAAATGTGCATAAGGAAGACCTACTCACCTTGAATAATGTTGAGGTTGGTTTCAAAACTTCAGGGTTGAGGGTAAGAATTACCATAATCCTCTTTAAGAGTCTCACTCCTCTTTCAATATCCAGCATAAGCAACTACACCCTCTTGCAAAACATGATTGATCATAATCTAAAATACAATGTAATGATAACACTATGTTTACGATATAGATTATTAAAAACAAAATAAATAAGATGTAAAAAGGAATACATGTACTTATTAGAATATGGGAGCCCATGATGTGGATACACACAAACGCGTGCGCAGGATGGTAAATTTGAAACATAAATGATAACAATATTCCTCGACCATGAAGGGACTATGACACAATCTCTTAGAGAAGGAAACATACATGAAAACACAAGGATATAAAAAGTGAAGAGGTGGAGAAGTTAGGGTTGAAATAAAAAGGAAAATGTTAAAGAAATGTAACTACGCAAGATATTCTATTTCGTATTATTATTATTATTTCCCCTTCAAGAGATGTTGTTCGTCCGATTAGGGATGTCATTGATGTATTTGGTCATGTAAATTATTGAGGCAAAACCTCTGTTGTAAGTCAAGTAGTACCCGAAAAAGTATTATTAAAGTGTGTTTTTGAGTATCCCAAGGCAAGTAGGACCTGATTGGTAGGAGAAGTTGGTCTTGTTGGGTTATTAGGCCTCTCCACTGATCAGTATAAATAGGGTAGGTTCCTCCCTCATTTGGACACACTCAGAACTCAAGTAGTTGCGCTAAAGAGAGGAGCAGTTCATCTAGAGGAAAGGAAGTAGTATAGTCTTATTATTGGTGTATTACAAGTATTATTATTAGGGTCTTACACTCTACTTGGTTGAATTCTATAGTGAGGAATTTTTTCTAGGTCTTCTCCCCCACGAAGGTTTCCCAGGATAAATCTCTGTGTTCTTTTGTGTGGCTATGATTGTCTTACTTTCAGTGATCCTTTTGCATATGGTTATGATGTTATGATGATAAATGTTTTTAGATATTGAATAACCATTAAAATATTAACATGGTATTAGCGCCACCCAGAAAGAATCTTTTGTGCAGCCGAAACACTGCTACAACTGCAACTACTAGAGTTTAGGGTTTCATGCTTGAAAACCATAGAAGACAAAATCTAGTTATCTTGGCATTTTCGCTATAACTAGCATTTGGTAAATTCTAAGGAGATGTCGATAGGATGAAGGTGTAATCTTGTTGTACCTTGTGTGCAATTTTCAGCCTTAGATTCACTATACTTTAGGATACATGATCCATCCATATCAGGGTTCTAGCCTCTTCCAGAATTTAGTCATAAACAGGCGACCTAGGGAGAATTGTTATATCTCTGGATAGGAATATTCAAATCGAATTTCACAAGATGTCACAAATAAGAAACTGACTTTAGTTTATGTGGTGTGATTTTTAGACCCCGAAGTTGAAATAATGACACGTGGAAGTCCCTACAAGTTTGTTATATTGAACCAATCCTCAAACATGTTAGCTTGGGGAAAATTAACATAAGTTCCAATTGGTGAATCCAATACTACTCTAACCTATGGGGTTGGAAATAATACATATAAGGATACCTCAGTATGAAGTTTCAAACTTTTAGGAGCAGGAATTTTGGATATATAGAATAATCAATATCAAAATATTTTGTAGAAGAAATTGGAGAAACTAGGGCTTCCTATTTTGGGTAATTCCCTCCATCGATCAGTCGAAAAAGAAGGACCATCCAACTCTCCCTAGGAGGGAGAATCCTTCTATGGAAGAATTTTTGCATTCTGTGGATTTTCAATTTTTGACCTAATACTGCTACTGGGAAAACTAGGGCATCATATATTTTACAGTTTTGTCCACAATTTTGGGAAAATGAGTATGCTACTCAGCGCTCCTTGAGGAGGCACATATTTCTATCCAATCAGATCTGAAAGTAACCTAAGTTGAAATATTAGGGTTTATCCGTCAAACCCTGGGGCCACTAGAAGTAGTCTTCCATAAAAGAAATGAAGAAAACATCTAGTTGAAGCAATCTCATTCGTAAGTTCTATTCTCTCTAATTTTATTTGAAGTTCTCCTTTTATCACGATGACATACAATACCAATATTTAGGACAAGCTTGAAGGATCCGATAAATTCCGAGCATGGAAGTATATAGTGCTTATCATACAGAAGAACATGACTTATAATACCATGTCAAAGGAGAAGCTAACGATCCAGAGGGAGATAAGGACAAAGCTAAAGAATCCAAGAAGATCATTGCAAATTCCATCAAGGACCATTTGATACAGCATGTATCATCTTTGAAGACTCCCAAGGAGATATTCTATATCAACATGAAGATGACCTTGAGGACTCAACTCAAGGGTGTGAAGATGCAGATTTCAAAAGGTATCTAATCTTACTTCACAAGATGATTCCAGATCAAGGAGGAACTAGAAGCTATTAGAGACAATGTCAAAGAAGAGGAAGTGGAGATGACAACCTTGAATAGTCTCCCAATTTCATGGGAATATTTCATTCAATATATCTGTTCTAGAAGGAAGCTCACCTATGGAGGAATGACTGTAAGAATAAGCTTGATTGATAGCAAAAGAAGAAGATATGGATGAATATGGAAATCAAGACCTAACAACTCATACCTAGAAGAGAAAGAATAAGAAGGAAGAACGTTCTCCCAAGAATATAAATACTTCATAAGAAGGACCTCCCACAACTCAGATAGGACACTCTGTGAAATAATTTCCCAAGAAGGAATAATCGAAGGATGATATAATAAAGGAGTACCAGTAATGAATAATGATTTCTAGAATGTGGTCTCAAGACCTAAAGGGAAGTCTATAATGTCTTCCAAGTATATCTACAAGGTCAAGCATACAACAGATGGCAATATCAAGAGATACACATAAAGGTTTGTGGTTTCTCTCATAAAGATGGAGTCGATTATGGTGAGACATTTTCTCCATTGACCAGACACTCTTCTTCAATGAAGTAGAAGTGCATATAGAACAACTTCTAGGACAAGGGAATCTCTACATAGAACCACATGTGCACAAATTGAAGAAGTATTTGTACAAGCTCAAAATGCACCCATGGGATAGAACACACAGTTACATGACAATATTGAGGATCACCTAAAGTGATGGAGATTTGAACCTTTGCTACAAGGTTAAATATGGAAAGATACAGAGGACGAGAATATCATTGATGGGTGCAAAAGGAATTTTCAACAAATTTTAAGATGGAGGATCTCGACATCCATTGATCTTGACATAGATGGATACACAAAATATTAGCAGTATAGGAGGAAAACGGCCACTCTAGAACAAAATACATAGAGTACAAGATGAAGAGGGAGGATGGTGATTCGCTTCAAAGGGAGTGACTACAACATATCTCAGAGTTGAAGAATATTGACATGAGGTGTGACAAAATCTAAAGGAGATTTTCCTTAGCCAAGGAAAATGTGCAGTCAAGATCCTGAAGAGGTTCGAGATGTTAGACTATAGATACACCAGTGGCCTCAAAATTGGAGTTTCTATGTGATCCTACTTCGTAGATAGTTGATGTCACAATCTACATGCAAAAGTTTTGTTCGTTAATGTACTTGACGAACACGTGGCCAAATACTTGCTTTGTGGTGAATACTTTGATCCAACACATAGTGAAGCCTAGATGTGTTCCAATGGTTGTGGAAAAGCATGTGGTGTGGTACCTAAAGGGTACAATTGAGTATGACCTTTGATATGCGAGAGACCAAAGGATCTTCTTGCAAGCATATGATGACTCTCATTGGGTTGGCAGTGCTACAAATAGAAAGAACACTCCTGGATGTTGCAAAAAGTGGATCGGTGTTGCTCTCATTACAACAGAGGATGAATACATTACACCTAAGAAGAAAGCAAGGGAATATTTCTCAAGTGATGAGGAATATGTACCTTTATCCAGAGGAATTCTATCGATGAAGACAAAGATCATAATCTTCTCCATTTCAACATTGGATAAGAACGGATGAATTTGTAGGGACACATCGATTCAATATCGATACAGAGGTCCTATGTGATTTGTTGTGTAGAATATTTTCTTAGCCCTTCTGATCATGAGCAATATAAGCATAGGTCCCGAGAATCATACGATGAAGTAGAGCATGTTGTCGAAGACTCTAGTAATTCTTGCAAGGAGATAAAGATCAAGAGGGAGTCTACTAAATTAACAAAGATACGTATTGGAAGTTCCATTTCCTATATATATAGTTGCTTAAATGACATTGTTTAGTTGTGTACATATCTATGTTCAAGGAAATGTATTATGCATGATAGAGTGTTTAAATTAATGAACAATATAATACTAATATGCATGTGATGGGTAAGTTTCCTATGGTGCTATACAACATTCCATTGCTAGTTATCTAGAGTGAAAACTCTTTGCTGACATGTTGGGAGTAGTGCACACTCCTAATAATGTCCTCGTAGATATGGAAGGCATCTAAGGAAGGCATCTAAAAAGTTATTGTATGAATACGGGGTATGGATGAATGTTGTATAGGCTAAAATAGTTGCATGATTATATGGCATATATCTTTATGCATAAGAATTTTTCATTATGAATATGTCTTGAAGATTATGAAATGTTTCTAACCATGCAACTGATGTATTTGACTTGTAGGAAGGATCATATGCAATCACCTACAAGAGAATAATGATGAAGTTGTGGGTGTACAAGATAAGAATGATGAAATTGTGAATGTACAAGGAAAGAATGATGAAGTTGCATATGTACAATAGAAGAATGATGAATTTGTGGATGTACAAGAGAATAATTATGAGCCCCAGTGGTGTAGTCATTTTATATAGAGCATGGTCGTATATTTGTGGGTAGATCCCACTATGGTTGGTGACATCATTGAGGGTGGATCCAAGTATGACTAGTCATATCGCTAAGGATAGATCCCAACATGGTTGGTGGCATCCCTGGAAGGAATATCCCATGAAGGTTTGTCGTATCTTTGAATAGGAATATCCCAATGAGTTGTGGTCCGACATTCAGTTACGGACGTTGTGGTCTGGCATTCATTTACAGACATTGTGGTCCGACATTCATTTGCAGACGTTGTGGTATGGAATTCATTTATAGACATTGTGATCTGGGAATGATTTGCAGACATTGTTGTCCTGCATTGATTTGCGGACATTGTGGTTCTGCAATCATTTGTGGATGTTGTGGTCTTGCATTCATTTGTAGACGTTGTGGTCGTGCATTAATTTGTGGACATTGTGGTCCTGCATTGATTTACAAAGGTTGTGGTCCTGCATTAATTTGCAGATGTTGTGGTCTTGCATCAATTTGCGGACATTGTGGTCCTACATTCATTTGCGGACGTTGTGGTCTTGCATTCATTTGTGGACGTTATGGTCCTGCATTCATTTGCGAACGTTGTGGTTTGACATTAATTTGTAGACATTGTGATCCTGCATTCATTTTCAGATGATGAGATTCCAATATTCATGATGTTGTGGGTGATTCCGCATTAATTTGCGATGTTGTATTGTGATGCTCATGATGATACGATGAGATGCGATGCTCGTGATGATGCAGTGGGATGTTATGCTCATGATGATGTGAAAAGATGCGATTCTCATGATGATGCAACAATATGATATGCTTGTGATGATGTGACGAGATGCGATACTTGTGATGATGTGACAAGATATGATGCTCGTGATGATGTGACGAGATGTGATGCTCGTTATGATGCGACGAGATGTGATGATCGTGATGATGCTACAAGATGTGATGCTCATGATGGTGAGAAAAGATGTGATGCTCGTGATGATGTGATGATATGTGATGCTCGTGATGACACAACAAGATGTGAAGCTCATGATAATGTGACGAGATGTTATACTTGTGATGATGCGACAAGATGCGATGCTCGTGATGATGCAATGAGATGCGATGCTAGTGATGATGCGACCATATGTGATGCTCGTGATTAGGCGACGATATGTGATGTTTGTGATGATGCAACTAGATGTAATGCTCATGATGATTGGACAAGATGTGATGCTTGTGATGACGCGAAAAGTTGTAATGCTCGTGATGATGCAGAAATATGTGATACTTGCAATGATGTGATGGGATGTGATACTTGTGATCATGTGTCGAGATGCGATGCTCGTGATGATGTGTTAAGATGTGATGCTCGTGATGATGTGATGAGATGTGATGCTCATGATGATGTGTCGAGATGTGATGCCCATGATGGATGTTCACAATGATGTGATGAGATGTGATGCTCGTGATATGATGATCAAGAGGTAATTCTCTGTGACGATGATGTTACATAGATGATGATGATGTTGATGTAGTTGTGAAGACTTCCTATGACGTATATAATTACCATTTAGTTGTAAAGATGTATTGTTGTTTTATAGAATACCTTCCTTGTTAAGAGGGATTGTTAAATAAATGTAACTGCGGAAGATATTCTATTTTGTATTATTATTATTATTTCCCCTTTCGGAGATGTTGTTCCTCCGATTAGGGATGTCATTGATGTATTTGGTCATGTAAATTCTTGAGGTAAAACCTTTGTTGTAAGTCGGGTCAGTAGTACCCACAAAAGTGTTATTAAAATGGTTTTTGAGTATCCCAAGGGAAGTGTGCCCTAATTGGGAGGAGAAGTTGGCTGAGAAGTCAGTTGTGTTGGATTCTGATGCCTTTCCACTGATCATTATAAATAGGGGAGGTGCCTCCCTCATTTGGACACACTCAGAACTCAAGTAGTTTCTCTAGAGAGAGAAGGAGTAGTCCATTTGGAGGAGAGGAAGATATTTAGTATTATTCTTGGTGTCTTACAAGTCTTATTCTTGGGTCTTACATTGTACTTCGTTGAAGTCTATATCGAAAAAATTTTGCAGGGTTTTCTCCCCGACAAGGGTTTCCTAGGATAAATCTATGTGTTCTTTTGTGTCCTTGTGCTTATCTTTCTTTCAGTGATCCTTTTGCATGTGGTTGTGATGTTATGATGATAAATGTTTTTAGATCTTGTATAACCAATAAAATATTAACACTATCTCTATGATATAGATGATTAAAAAACAAAATAAATAAGATGTAAAAAGGAATACATGTACTTATTAGAAAATGGGAGCCTATGATGTGGATACACACGAGTGCGTGTGAAGGGAAGGTAAATTTTAAACACAAATGATAGAAATATATTCCTCGACCATGAAGGGTATTGTGACACAATCTCCTAGAGAAGGAAACATACATGAAAACACAAGGATAGAAAAAGTGGAGAGGTGGAGAAGCTAGGGATGAAATAACAACAAAAAGAGGTGAGAGGTAGCAAGAATAGGGGAAATATAGAGAAGGATAAAGGTGGGATGAGATGATACTAGGAAAAATAAGTTAGGGCATCTACCCCATAGTTGTAGTCTAAGGGATGCAACAATAAATATCAACCTCTTGAAGGACATAAAATTAATAAGGGGTGCATAGACTAGTCTACTTTAGGAAGAGTAATCTCGAGTTAGACACTACCCGAGACAAATTTTTAGAGGAATCCAATCATCGATGATGTCACCCAAGGATTCTACCAAGAAGAGAAAATAAATTGAGAGGGGTTAACAATGAAGACATTAACCTCAAAAAGTGTTGAATATGTTGGTTTTGCACCTTGATTGTTGAGGATAAGTGTTAGCACAAGCATCCTTGAGGGTTTTACTCCTCATTAACGAACATACACAAGAAACTAAACCTTCCTAAAACTCATTCTTGATTTTAGTATACAATATAATGCAGTGATGCCACTAGGTATACCATATAGATGATAAAAAATGAAATAAATAAGATGTAAAAAGGAATGCACACACTTATAAGAATATGGGAGAACATGATGTGGCAACACATGAATGTGTGTGAAGGATGGTATATGTGCAACACATAGGTTAGCAACATTCCTAGAATATAAATGGGATTGTGACACCATATCCTAGAGAAATGAAACAAGGAAGCAAATGTGAGGATAGAAAAAGAGAAGAGGTAGATAAATTAGGGCCAAAATAACATTGAAAAGACATGGGACGTGGCAATGATAGGGAAAATATAGTGACTACAAGAAGTGAAATGAGGTAATTTTATGGAAAATACCAAAAATGCTCGATCATAATCTATAATCAATGCAATGATGAAACTAGGTCTCCCATATAGATGATAAAAAAACAAAATAAATAAGAAGTAAAAAGGACTACATGCACTTATTATAATACAAGATCCAATGATGTGGACACATACAAATGTGTGTGAATGATGGTATGTTTGAAACACAAATGATAGAAATATTCCTCGACCATGAAGGGGATTGTGACACTATATCCTAGAGAAAGGAAACAAACATGAAAACACGAGGATAAAAAAGTGAAGAGTTAGAGAAGCTAGCGATGAAATAATGAGGAAAAGAGGTATGAGGTAGTGAGGATAGTGAAAATATAGCAAAGACGCGAAGTGAGATTAAAAGATACTATGGAAAATATTAGAAGGAGGGAGATAAAAGGTAGGATAGGTTGAGGCATCAACCCCATATCTGCAGTTTAAGGGATGCGCAATCATGACCCACCTCTTGGAGGAAAGAAAAGAAAGAAGGGGTGTAGAGACTAGTCTAATTTATAAAGAGTAATATTGGGTCAGGCGCTACCTAAGACAACTTTCTAGAGGAATCCAGTCATCGATGATGTCACCCAAGGAGGCTACGAAGAAGATAAAGTAAATTGGGAAGGGTTGATTGGAAGTCCCCCTTCATGTCTAAAAAATGTACTGCAATAATTAGAATGAGGAACCATGCTACAATAAGGAGAAAAAAGAGAAACAAATCACCACTGAGTTTTAGGTTAAAATCAAGAAACCCTAGGAGAGAGAAAATAAGGAATAAATGAAGATGGAAGGGAACTATTTTAATTATGGTCTGCTATTGATTAAGAAATTTGGGAAGGAAACAAACTTAAAAAATGATTTCAAAAGTTAACTAGGATAAAAATCCTAATTTAGGAAAACTAAAAATTACCTCTTGTCCTCTTTGTACCACTTATATTTTTTCCCATGAGCCTACTTTCTCCCCATGTGTGAGCTTGTAGGGGATTGGGAATGCCAAGAGAAATTATTGGGAGGACATTGATACACCCTTAAGAGATTAAAAAGGAGTGTTATATTCTGTGAGGAAGTCCTAGATCAATCAATTTGTCCCATCATCCTCAATTGCATTATTAGTTTCATCGTCTCCCATATGATTAAATTGATCTTCAATATTCTATCCATATTCCTCAACCTGTACAATAGTATGTTCTACTACTACTTGATACATTATTCAAAACACGCTTATGATGCTTTTCCTTTATAATTAAAACAATCCAATAAACTTAGTTTACATAACAAATAGTAAAATGATAGAAATTTTTATAAATACAATCAATACAAAGACATATAATGAATTACTTACCAAGGGATGATAATCATACCCCCCTTCAGTGCTATATTTCCTACAATGTTTTTTATAGTATTGTTTTTAAAAGTCTTCCTCTATTCAAGCCCCTGCATTGAATGCAAGGGAAATAACATTTCCCATCACCCTTTGCTTCTAATGATTCCCTTAACCTACCTAGTGTCCTTTCATTTTATTCAGGAGTAATGTAATATGGCATTGTAATTACCTATTAAAACAAAATCCACTGAAGAACTATAACTACAATAAACAAACATATTCTTATGGTAAAAATGTTAACTTTTACAAAGAAAACATCTTGTTTCTCAAGTAATAGAAATTAAAATTGGTTGTTATGGTTTGCCGTCTTTATAAGTACTAATTAATATTTAATATCTTTTATCAAAAGGGAATTGGAAACTTGGCCTTCTAGATCACTATACCAATCGTTTGATTTTTCACAATGTTTAATTCTACCCTACACCTTGAGTATTTTTAACAATACTCAATTCTAACTTCACACCATTCAATTTATGTCAAGTTGATACCCATTCCTAAAATCAAATCTTAAAACAAATACAATTTTTTTTAATTGTATATATAGTCATTAAATGTAGTTGAGTAGACTTTTTTACACTTAATTCCTACATAACCATTTGTGTCCCTGGGTCTAAGGGTTAGGCACCAAATGTGGGTATTTAAAAGGAGATAAATAAATATTGAAAACTTAAAACCTTCAAAGTTAAAAAATCCAATCTATGTAGATCAACAATTGGATGTGAAACAAGCAGATAGAAAAAAAAAACTATTTCATGTGCCAAACAATGACCAAAAAAGATTTAACAAATGTTACACATACAACATAATTGTTTAAATCTATCTCGAGCATAAATATTTATATAGTACATCAAATCCGTCAGAGTTCCAAGAAACTATAGACCATGTCAAAGTTGACAAGCGAAAATGTTAATAATTGTTAAACCATATCAAGTGGGTACCTTATCAAACGGTTAAGATCGTCAAAATTCCAACAAAAATAGAATTATCATCATAATTTCCACATATGAATAAATTGCATCAAAATTACAACAATCATCGAGGTGCCCAAATTTTTTTATCAAAATTTTAATAATTATGTAGTAATTTTTTATGGCACGATTGATATTATCCATACTATTGTAATATGTATTAGTAATGACCTAACTCATCACAACATCTGCATGTTGTCACTACCTCTATGTAACAAAGAACCTATACCATGGATCTCCTATGGCCATCGACCCATCTCACCAGAATGCCTCAAATACTATCCCAGGTAATCATCAAGCCTAAGAGCAGTTGAGTATCTATACAAGGTTGAATGTGGATAACTTCCTACCAAAACATGAACATCACATATGTCCTCATCTATCTCACCTTAAATTTATCGTCCAACAATATCCTCCAACACAACTCATCCCCATCATCCTCTAGCTCCATGGATGTTGTCCTATAACATCCACAAATTTCTGCACTACTCACCCCCACAAGTTTTCCTCATCCTGAGCATAACCTTCTACTAATTTATTCTTGAAATGGTTGCAATGTATAACCTCTGTTACTTATCACATCCTTAACTCAATCACATGAATATGACTATCCATATACAAGTAGTGTAGATACATACACCCAAGTGCTCCACATTTGGAATCTCTCATGTTATTTGTTAGGAAGTATGGAACCTTTCAAATATGCATCAATTATAGAATGTTGAACAGAGGAACAAAACGAATACCCCTTTCCAAGGATTGATTGTTCGTTGGATCAAATCAAGGGGGATGTGCTAATTTTAAAAACTAGATTAAAGACACAGATGCCATGAAATAAAGTTAAAGACATTGAAATACTAAATATTACCTTATGGGCCTAGATATGGACATTGAGTTCCCAACCTTATATTTCAAACTGATTAATGCCCCTACATTTTTCATGAGCCTAAATGATTAGGGTTTCAAGAAGTATTTGGAGAAGTTTGTATTGGTATTTATTAACAACAACTTGGTTTATTGTAAGAATGAGAAGGAGCACCATGTAATGTCCTCTTCTAATTAAGCACCAAAACACCCGCTAACCTACTTAATTCCCATAGGTTTGAGCGGGTACTGCATAAGAGGGAATTAACTGAGGACATTTGATACTTAGAACAGATCGGGACACTCATTCAGTATTAAAGTCACTGAGTCTGATAAAGGAAGCCTTATTTATTTAGGCTTAAAGTCAACATAAAATTAGAATTGCATGCATGCAAAAGTGAAGCGTAAACCCTAAAAGTGACATGCAAACCCTAAAAGTGCATGCTCATCTATTTAAGAAGGGTTATTGGACTAAAGGAGGTATCGATTATCATTATTGTTGATTGGGAGTTTTTGAGCAGCAACAACAGTTAGGGTTGAAGATGATGTCTTTAGCTAACGAGGGTTCGATATTGAAATTATTTTCCCTAGTCTCCTTTAGGGTATGCCATCGAGGCCTATCATCCATATTCATCTCATTTATCTGTATCCATTGATTCAACATCCACCGGAAGATTGCTTGTAGGTTCACGTGTGCAGCTGGGGGAATAGTTGGAAAACCACAGAAGTATTCGTTGGGTCTCTAAATCCTAGTTTATCTTCTGTTTAACAGCCTCATCTTCACCAATAGGGTCAGTCCACTGCATTGAGTGATTGTCAATTCCCAGTTTGCTCATCTGGAGCAGTTATTAGCAAATTTGTGTGACAGGAGGCGTGAGAACCCAAAGGGTAGGTCAATTCACTGGTGGTCTTAGAGATATCAGATCCTCTGCATGCACCAGTCATTCTCTTCGGGAAGGAGATACCACCATTCCAACAAATTTTCATCTCCATCAAACACTCCCTTCACCAAAAGGTCATCTTTAGTTGGGAGAGGGTTTCCTTTGCTGTTGGGTGTCAACACAAGGAAGGGAGCACCATTACCTCACCTGTACAACACTATATGCATGCAACTTATCTCTGGAGTATCATCAACTTGTTTATCAGTGGTAAGTGTATCATTTCTTTCTGAAATTTCCACGCTATAAATTCTCCAATTTTGTTATATTCTAGGGCCTTTGATACAACACCTTGCATGCACATTAAAATTCAGTATTTTGTACCCACTTGAGTGTACTAGAAAACCCTATAATAGTAAAGTAGTAGAATATCAATATTTGGGATATTTCGGTGGTATCATAGCATGTTCCTTTCCAGTTGTGGGATTGAACATGAGAAGTAAATGAATACATAAGAAGACACTTTTGTAACCTATAGGAGAAGGAAGAGTAGGTCGTACACTAAGGAGCGAAAATTTAAGGATATCCAATTAGAAGATACCAACTCAGACATGGACCCATCAGGTATACACTCTAACAGAGGGAAAGGAATGGGAGAAGAGGAATATAGGTTGGAATTTTGTAGCTTGGTGAATGCATTGAATGACCTAGATAAAGGACAAAGGAAAGTATTGCATGCAATAAACAGATTGGCTCTAAATCCAGAACTGGGTCATAGCAATATACTTCTTTCACCTGTAGATAGAGGGTCCACCAGTAGTAGTGGGAAGCATGCTTACACTAACATGCAAAACACACCCCATATATATAACAAACCTTCCAGTAGACCTACTATGCCTCATTTCCTGGCAGATGCAGCAGTAGGAACAGTCATGCTAGTAGAACCTAGCGAACCATTTGGAGCTTAATTACAGGAGTACATGGATTTGGGAGATGAGTTCGATGTACCAATGCCATTCTCATGAGTACATGGATTTGGGAGATCAGCTCCATGCAACAATGTAATTCTCAAACTTTTGCAATATGAAAAGTAGGAACCGATCAAGAAACTTTAACAGAGGATTTACCCAGAATTATGAGTTGCAGAAAACCTTGGGCAGATTGACCATCCCTAACTTTGATGGGACTCACGGAGGTTCAGTGAGTATTTGGGTCCAAAAGTTGGGTACTTACTTCCAACTCAACCCTATGATGGAGACATATGCCATTAAATTGGATACTTTACATCTAGACGGAGAGGCTCATGAGTGGTGGTACCATGGGCCAGTGACATTGGGTCACAACACCATAAGTTCCTACAACGAATTCACATAGAGGCTCATGGAACGGTTTGACAGAAAGGACCCAAAGATACAATTTAGAGAGTTATCTCAACTCAAATATATAGGTAGTGTCGAGGCCTTCATCTTAGAGTTTTAGAGAGTCATTGTTATGGTAACAGATGTATCAGAGAGAAAATTGATTATGTTGTTTTCAGAGCCCTTGACAGAACCTCTACAGGGGTGGGTGAAGGATTACAAATCATCCACTCTATAGGATGGGATCAACAGTTCCAGAAATCTACAAGATCTAGTTCCAAAGAACAGGTTTCCACTTAAGAAAAACTTCCTAGTTAAAGACAAAAAAAGAAAACCTTTCCAACAGGAAATACCAAAGAAAACTTGGTTGGACGATGACACAAGGAAAGATTTGAGATAGAGGAAATTGTATTTCACTTGTCTGGAACCATGGGTTCTAGGACATAGGTTCCCAAAGAAAGCCAAATCCCACTATATAGATATCTACTCAGACAGTGAAGGGGAGGAATCCAAACATGAAACAACAGAGGAATTGAGAGTAGTAGAAGAAGAGTCACTTCAGGGAGAAGCACCATAGGGAGTTATTGCTACATTATCCGAAGTACCCAGATTTCATACTCACAGGTTCAAGGGAGTAGTACAGGGCCATAGGGTAGGTGTACTAATTGATGGGAGAGAAACCCACAATTTCATTGATGCGGCATGGGTGGCTAAGAGGGTTATTTTGATAGAGAAATTTGAGGGATTCACAGTAGCGATAGTAGGAAATAATTGCATGGAGTGCAACTATTGGATTCCCAAAATGAATGTCACGTTAGGGAACTACAATATGACAGACTCATTTTATGTGGTGAATGTGGCTGACACAAATGTATTATTAGGTGTCAAATGGCTCTATTCAATAGGAAAATATACTATAGATTACATGGAAATGGAAATAGAATTCTAAGGGCATGATGGAAAATGGGTAGTTTTGATGGGAATGGACACTTATCCCCCCAAACCAGTATCATCACAAATAATGGAGTCCGTACTCAGATAGGGAGACATATAATGGTCAGTAGAGTGCCATGTAACTTTTAGAAATCCTCCAGATAACAACACCCAACATCTAGCAGATATTCAAGAACTATTGCAGAAACATGAGAGGGTATTTAGGGACCTTTCAGTAGATCGACCACCAAATAGGGGATTTGAGCATATTATTGAGTTGGAGGAGGGGACACAGGCAGTCATAACCACTCCATACATACATCCCAAAAGATACAAGAATGAGATTGAGAAGACGATTAAGGAATTACTAGAACTAGGATATATTCGATTGAGTTCTAGTCCATTTGCATCGTCGGTGATCTTGGTTAAAAAGAAAGATGGCACCTTACTGATGTGTATTGGTTACAGAGCACTCAACAAGAAGACCATCAAAAACATGTATCCCATCCCCATGATTGATGAATTAATGGATGAGCTACGGGGTGCCAAAGACTTTTCAAAGATTGATCTTTGATCAGGGTACCATCAGAAATGAGTAAGGGATCAGGACATTTCCAAGACAACTTTTCGTTGCCACTATGGCCACTATGAGTTCCTATTCATGCCTTTTGGACTCACCAAAAACCCGAAAACTTTCCAATATTGTATGAACCACACCTCCAAGGCTCAGTTATGAAAGTATTTACTAGTATTCTTTGATGATATTTTAATTTATAGTAAAACTTGGGAGGAACATTTGAAACACTTGGATGAGGTATTGAGAATTCTAAAAGAGAATTCACTTTACGTGAAAAATGTCTAAGTGTGAGTTTGGTATGAAGGAGATGTTGTATCTAGGGCATATAATCAGCGCAAAAGGGGTACAGGTTCATATGGAAAATATTAGAGCTATCTTGGATTGGCCTACACCAAAGGAAATTACTGAACTGAAGGTATTTTTAGGCCTTTGCACATATTACAGGAGGTACGTTAAGGGGTTCTCTCAATTTTCTGCACCACTCACCGAGCTCATAGAGAAAGGGGCATTCACATGGACAAAATTGGCACAACAAACCTTTGAGAAAATCAAAACGATCATGAGTTATTGTCCAGTTTTGGCACTACCATATTTCTCACAGCCATTCATAGTGGAGTGTGATGCTTCAGCAGAAGGACTAGGGGCGGTACTGATGCAAAACCATCACCCAATTGCATTTGAAAGGTGAAAACTTAAAGACTATGAATGCCACTACTCCATTTATGATGAGGAGATGCTAGCCATATTACTTGCCTTAACTAAATTCAAGCAGTATTTGGTGGGAAACAGGTTTAAACTCAAGACATATTACAACAACCTCAAATACTTCTTGTAGCAGAAATAATTAAATGAGCGCCAACATAAATGGGTCAGCAAGGTACATGCATATGACTTTTAAATAGAGTATGTTAAGGGTAAGAACAATGTAGTAATTGATGCCTTATCCAGACGACTAGCCTCATTATCCCTCAAGAGTATATCCACGGATTGGAGGTCTCTTCTCTTAGTAGAATATTCCAATTTTTTTTTTCTTGTGAGTTATTAGATGGACGGGTACATGATCATTGACAACATCATCTATTACAAAGGTAGGATATACCTCATCCCAGAATCAACTTTAAAGAATAATATTATACAGGCATCGCATGACTCACCATTATCAGGGCATCAAGGGTTCTTGAAGACTTACAAACAGATCAAAGAGAGGTTCTCATGAAAAGGCCTCAAGGAGGAGGTAATACAACACGTTAGGGAATGCAATATCTACCAGCAAAATAAAATCGAACACACTCATCCGACAGGGTTACTTTGGCCATTACCGATACTGGAGCAGAAATGGGAACGCATCTCGATGGACTTCATTACAGGGTTACCCAAGGTACAGGGACGAGACTGCTTATATGTAGTAGTAGATCCGTTGACCAAATTTGCTCACCTCTTTGTTATCTCTTTTGACTATTTAGCATCACAAGCAGTCGATTTATTTTTTAGAGAGGTTTTCAGACTGCATGGGCTACCCAAAACCATTGTCAGTGATCGTGACATTAAATTCACGATCCAAGAGGATATTGGTGGCCACCCACATATTCCACTCGGACCCCCACAATTGTTTCTTTTAGTTTTCCAGTTTCCTTAATTGTAGCACAATTTACTATTTTTGGCAGTTTTCGGGTCGTAAAGTTTCGGAGCCGTTTTGAGGCCCTAAACGACATTTTTTCAGCATCGAATGGTCGAGAAAATATGTGTTCATCCAAGTCTTAATATTTGTTATTTATGGATGTAGTCCTTGAATAGATATTTCTAACGATGTATCATACGCGTCAAATGGAGGTAGTATGCCAAAGTTATGACCCCGGGAAATTGATGTACCAAGTTACCCAACAGGGCCCACATTCTAGCTTTTCACCTCCTAGGGTTGAGTTTTTGGATGTGTAGGGTTTCCATTGTTTCTCAATAATATATAGGCCTTTGAGCCTCATTGTAACACAGAGTTCAGAGGCATGTAGCTGCCACATCTCTTCTCAGAGATAAGCTATCGACACTCTAGCTAGTTTATTTCCATCTGTTTGTAAAAAAGTTTCAGTTCTTTGATTAATGAAATGAAGTGTTATTTCCGTTGCATCTTTGTTTCTATGGTTATTTGTGTATTCTTTTGTGTTCCTACATAAATCAAGATCAATTCACCAATGCTTTTTTGAAGGAGTTATTTAGATTGGTAGGGATAGAACTTACTACAAGCACAAGTTATCATCCTCAGAGCGATGGGTAGACGGAGATCGTCAACAAGTGGATTGAGGGGTATGTGAGAAACTATGTAGCAGGGAAACATAAGACATGGATTAAATGGCTACACCTAGGAGAGTACTGCTACAATACTACCAACCACATGTCTATTAAAATGACACCTTTCAAGGATCTATATGGCTACAGGGCACTGAATTTTATAGACTTGGATTTTGGAGACAACAGGGCACCAAAGGCCAACTATTTGGTATAGGACAACCAAGATATTCTCAAGGCCCTGAAGGAGAATCTACAGGCATCTCAGAATCGGCAGAAGTTATATGCAGATAGAAACGGGATTGAGAGGAGTTTTGAGTTTGGAGATCTAGTGTATTTACGGCTACAACCTTACAAGCAATATTCCCTCAAGAAAAAGGGAGCAGAAAATCTAAAACCTCGCTTCTATGGTCCTTACAAGGTAGTCAAGAAGGTTGGAGAGGTGCCTTATGAACTAGAACTGCCAGAGGAAAACAAAATTCACAATGTATTTCATGTATCCAACATCAAGAAAATAGTAGGGAAACACATTGCTCCATCCACCGAGCTGCCTCCCTTAGATGATGAAGGGATTTTAGTATTGATTCCAGAGAGAATCCTACATGTGCGAGAAAGGAAACTTAGAAACAGGGTGATTAGAGAGTACTTGGTAAAATGGAAAGAATTACCTATGGAGGATGCCACATGGGATGGAAAGAAGGTATTGTAGGATCCTAGTTTGCAGTTGCTTGAGGACAAACAATTTCAAGCGGGGAGGATTATAATGTCCTCTTCTAATTAAGCACCAAAATACCTGCTAACCTACTTAATTCCCATAGGTTCGAGCAGGCCTGCATAAAAAGGAATTGATTGAGGACATTTGATACTTAGAACAGATTGGGACACTCCTTCAGTATTAAAGTCATCAGTCTGATAAGGAAGCCTTATTCCTTTAGGCTTAAAGTCAACATAAAATTAGAATTGCATGCATGCCAAAGTGAAGTGTAAACCCTAAAAGTGACATGCAAACCCTAAAAGTGCATGCTCATCTATTTAAGAAGGGTTATTGGACTAAAGGAGGTATCGATTATTATTATTGTTGATTGGGAGTTTTTGGGCAGGAGCAACAGTTGCAACAACAACATTTGGGGTTGAAGACGGTGTCTTCAGCTAACAAGGGTTCCGCAATGAAACTATCTGCCTTAGTCTCCTTTAGGGTAGGCCATCCAGGTCTATCATCCACATTCATCTCATTTATCTGTATCCAAATATTCAACATCCACTGGAATATTGTTTGTAGGTTCATGTGTGTAGTTGGGGGAATAACTGGAAAACCCCAGTATAATTCGATGGGTCTCTAAATCCCATTTTATCTTCCGTATAACGACCTTATCTTCACCAGCAGGGTCACTCCACTGCATTGAGTGATTATCAGTTCCCAGTTTGCTCATCCGAAGCATTTATCAGCAGATTCATGTGACAGGAGGCGTGAGCACCCAGAGGGAAGATCAATTCGCTAGGGGTCTTAGAGAGATCATATCCTCAGCATGCACTGGTCATTCTCTTTGGGAAGGAGAGAACACCATTTCAGAAAAGTTTCAACTCCATTAGACACTCCCTTCACCAAAAACGTCATCTTTAGCTCAGAGAGGGTTTCCTTTGCTGCTGGGGGTCAACACAAGGAAGGAAGCACCATTACCTCACATGTCCAACACTATATGCATGCATCTTATCTCTGTAGTATCATTAGCTTTTTTATCAATGGTAAGTGTACCATTTCTTTCTGAACTTTCCACCCTATAAATTCTCCAGTTTTGCTATATTCTAGGGCCTTTGATACGACACCTTGCATGCACATTAAAATTCAATATTTTGTACCCACTTGAGTGTACTAGAAAACCCTATAATAGTAAAGTAGTAGAATATCAGTATTTGGGATATTTCACACCAAGAGAATCTCCCTATGGTGTTGAAAAGTTTGTGTGAGGCACAAGTGGTATGTTATGCCGAGTAAGTGTGATTTCTTCAAGAATGAAAAATGATGTTTTGGGCACATAATATCTAAGGAAGCAATAGAAGTGGACCCCAAGAATATAGAATCCATATCTAGTTGGCGAACTCCAAAGAACACATCAAATTTAAGAGATGTCCTACAATTAGCTAGCTACTATCACATTTTTGTTAAAGGTTGCTTGCATATTGCATGCCCTTCATTAAAATTGTAGGGAAAAAGGAGTCAAGTTCCTCTAGGAAACCACGCATGAGGAAATATTTCAATATATTAAGAGACTACTCAAGGTGTCTATGTTAACATACTCCCTAACCTTGATAAGGAGTTCCTACTGTGCACTGATGCAAGTGGAGAAGGAATTGGAGTACTCATTTAGTAAAGGAGTCTAGTAATCTATGAGTCGAGAAAATTGAATGTTCATGAGTAGAAGTACCCAACTCATGACTTGGAGCTCCTTGGAAAAGTGCACGGCTTAAAGGCATGGTGACATTGTTTGATTAGCAATTTTTTTAGTACGAATAGACCATGAGAGATTAGGCTATTTATACTCTAAGAAACAATCAAACTCTAGACAATGACATTGGGTAGAATTCCTAAGCAACTATGACTCTAGCATATTGCACATAAAAGGGAAAGAGAATTTGGTAGTAGATGCCTTGAATCAAAGACAACATATAGGCACAATTTCACAAGTTCAATAGGATTTAAGGACAATGATCGAGATGTGCTCCAGGGAAGGCAAGTGGTACCAAGAAGTATGCCAAATTCTATTACATAGTAATTATTGGGCAAAGGAATAAGTTATAAATTATAATGACTACCACATATTTGAATATGGGGTGTTACTATGGAGGAATTTAACTTATGTGCTAGACTATAAGGAGTAGAAAAGGCTAGTGTTTCATGAAGTGCAAAAAATTCTCCCAGTCCCAAAAACCCATTATACCAAAGGAATTATCAATGGTATGAAGTAACAATACCACTAGTCAATACTAAAGTTAGAAACTACTACTTATGTGACTAAGTGTATAAAATGTCAACAAATAAAGGTGGAAGTGGAGAAGTTCAACTCCCCTAAATCCTCTTGAAAACAGGAACATATATCATTGGACATCATATCTAGATTACCAAGTACTTTTAGCAGTAATTACTTGGTGTTGGTAGTATTCAACCATGTAACTAAGATTTCCCTTTTCATTCTTGTCAAGATTACTCATCGAGCATGCGATATCACCTACATCTTCATCTAGAGGTTGCATTGTGTGCCAAAATAAATTGTGATAGAGCACAATTCAAAGTTTACCTCTAAGTTTTGGTATATTTTGTTTTGTGGGATGTTTGTGACACTAGGCTTTAATGTAGCTTGCCATCCATAAACAAATGGTCAAATGAAAAGGGTCAATGGGTATCATCATTCTACACTAGAAACAATGGGTATCATCATTCTCACTGGAAACATCAATTTGAGGTCTTGTATGGAAGCAAGTGCAATTCATGAATCAATAGGCACAACCTAGCGACACGACTAACCCAAGGAAGTGGCACCCTAGAAAGTATGGAAAGTGTAATAAAGCATGTATAACAAGGTCTAAAGAACACATAGGATAGGCATAATAGCTATGTAGATCAAAATAGACCAGAATAGATCAGAATGAACCTTCTAAGATGTAGAAATAATGTTTCTTAGAGTCAATCTAGAAAGAATCCCTCTGCATCTAGGAAAATGGAAGAAGTTGGGCTGAGATGTCGTTGATATTTTGAGATTTTGGCTTAGATGTTTGTTCCTTCTTACAAATTGCTCTTTACCTCACATGTGATGAGTCAAGATGTTTCCCATGTATCCTTGCTTATGAACTATGTTTCTAACCCTAACCATGTGTGGGAATGTTGTTGCTATATAGATGATGAACATAAGAGAGTTTCTTGTTGAGCCCCTTATAATTGTTGATACTAAACAATGACACTAAAGGAATAGAGTCACGGGGTGGGTCAAAACATATTGGTAGCACTTGGAATATGACACATGGGAATTAGAATCAAATATTATAAAGTCTTACCATTGTTTGTTTAATGATGATTCGACATTGAGGTTGTAGCCATTTTTTAAGGGGGAGGATTGTGGCATCCCTAGTATATGACCACTATATGGATCTTGATTTTCATAAATGGTTAGTTTTTATGCATATTGTGGTGATTATTAGGAGACGATGTTTAGGACTCAATAACTCCTTGTTATATGTTGATTTTAATGGATATTTATCCTTGAAACATGTGTTTACATTATGTTGTAATGAGTATTCACTTAATTAAAAATTCCCTAATAGTAATGTTGAGAACTTATGTTATGATGATGGCATATACATGTATCCATGATAAGATAATTTTCTATAATAAAACATTTTTAGACCGTGATTATTATAATGATTCATAATGCATGTGTAATGGTATTATTGGAAAAGCTAACCTCATGTAGGTTGAGAAATTATGAAAATGTTAGAAATTGCATCCAAGGGAAAGAGGTCGATGTCCAATGACATCGTAAACTCCCAATTTTAGTGCCTAATAAGACTTGGGAAGGAAACAAACTAAAAAATTGATTTCAAAAGTTAACTAGGATAAAAAGTCTAATTTAGGAAAACTACAGATTACCTTTTGTCCACTTTGTAATGCTTATATTTTTCCCCTAATCCTACTTTATTCCCATGTTTGATCTGGTAGGGGAATGGGAAGGCCAAGAAGCATTCTTAGGATGGCACCGATACGCCCTTAAGAGATTAGAAGAAAGAGTGCTACGTTGTGTGAGGCTATTGGCCAAGGAGGAATGTTGAGATTATGATGTTTAAGTAAGAGATCTAATTTTGGATTATGTTGATGACAAAGTAGAGTGATAGTTACTCTAGCTTGATATATGTGGATTACACAGGCTTCGAGTGTACTTGCCTAACCAAAGGTGCCAATTCTCATTGATCTTGGAAATCATTATTTTTGGCCCCTTGGGATGCCCTTGCCATCTATGATACTCTCTTAACCAAGGGTTTTCATCAAGGATGAGAGTGGTAGTAAAATATTTGCAAAGGTTCATCACTATGATGTATGATACTTGCCTAACTAGGGGTATTCATTATCAGGTAGAAGGGGTGATCATTGTAAGTCTGGGAGTCTCTTCACCACACTATAGCTAACCCATTGGATACTCGATCCTTGGATTATATTTTAAGTTGAGTCAGCCATCGATGGAGTGATCTATGTTTCCTTCCCTCACCTCATTGAACTTGAGCCCTTCTTGGGGGGGGGGGGTTGCAATTCCTGGTTTAGGTTACTACATTGGTTGGGTGGAAAATCGACCCTTGGATATGGTTTCCCCCTTGATCAACAAGTCATATTGTGGAGTATAAGTTTCAACCATTGATTGGTCATTGCTAACAAAAAGGACAATAGGGACTTAATCTGTATTTTCACCACAATAGTTATTGTTGTTGAATAACTTTATTGTAGTGATGATTATTCTCTTTATTGGCACGAGTCTTATTCGTTAGATTGTTGTAGTAGTTGTTTTAGAATGGATCATATTCAAACTAAGTTGCTTGAAATCTTAGAAATAAAAATTATGCTAGGGCATGTGACACCATCCTAGAAAGGATGGATATAACAATACCTTAACACGAGGATTAACTTAAATCTTACACTAAATGCAGAGGAAAAGTGGGGAATCATAATCCTAGCTTAATCTCCATTTTGTCTTCTTCCAATAACTATTTGAACATCATTTTCTTCCCATAACCATTTGAATAAGTATAATTAATGGATATGGAGTGAGTCATATTATCAACCGACCTAGACAAACAAGAGACAGGGTGTGGAATTTAGAGGTAGGAGATTGAACAAATTCCTAATAAAGGAACCTTTCATGACACAAATCAAAAGGATTTTATCTCCCAAACAAGAGCATAAACGTTTTAGTGAACATTTTGGAGATCGAAAACTCAACAAGCAAAGCCCCTTCAACTTTCAAGCTTAATCCACATTAGCTTGAATGCCCCACTTACCTTCAACTCTTGAAATCTATGACAATAGAGCAATGAGATATCATGCCTCAATGTCAAAGGAATCTAATCATATAAAAGAGTCACTAAGAAATGGAGGAAGGATAAGTTTGGATACTCCTCTTGGGTTAGGACAGGAATCATATATCCAAACTCCATAAACATGAAAGATTTGTGGATCCAACTTTGGCTTGGAAACTTTGAAGAAAGAAAGGAACATACTCCTTGCATGGAATGAGGGTAGGTGGAAGATAAAATGACATGTCATATGGCTTCAATACGGTGTTCAAAATATAACCTTCTTCCACAAGCAACCTTAAATTGAAAACCTATTGGTTCATATCCAAACACATAGGATAGGTGCTAGAAGAATAAAAAATAAACAATTTGGATCCTCTGTGTCATATCTTTTTATCTTTTTAGTAAATATTAAATCCATTGTTTTGTTATCTTTTTAGTAAATATTAAATCCATGGTTTTGTTTGGTTAATGTTTGATATTTTTTAAATAACAATGAAAAATATTCAAAACCAAGATTATAAAACATCGTAAAGAAATTAGCTAGATACCAATGAAGGGCCTCCGTGGGTTTCATCGGCGTATCATAAAGAAATGAATTGCCAGGGAGAGGAAACAGAGGTTTGGGATTTGGTACAATTATCACATGTGCCGTGTTTGAAAAAACAAAAAACAAAATATGAAAACCGTTTTTTTTAAAAGCATTCTATCGTTGTGTTTTGGAATCAGATGACGGTGGAGGAGGGACAAGACGCCTATATAAACGTCTGATTTTGAGCGATTTTGAATTTGCTTTGTTTGTTTACCTCTCCTCTGTCACAGGTTTACTCTTGAGTCTCTGTGTATGTGTATGTGGTCGGTCTGTATGTGTTTGTGGTCTGTCTGTATGTGTATGTGGTGACAAAGGAGGAGGTTAAACTTCCCTGTGGTTGAATTCCTCTCTCAATTGCTCTCCCAGGAAGAACCAGAACGAGAACCAGAACCAGAGGCGACTCCAAGCACTGCAACGCTCAACTGGTCACCTGTTCCATCGCACGCACCAGTTACTTTTCGAATGTCTGGCACGAATGACGAATGTCTTGAACCTGTTCCTTTGTGTTTTGGTTCTTTAATTGATCTAATTCGAATTCATTACTCTGGGTTAGGGTTAGATATAGGCTATTTCTTTTCTTTTACTGTTCTTCTCCTCCTCCTTGCATTCATGAGTTAGATATAGCCTATGTCTTTGTTTTGTTTCTTGCTTGGGTTCCAAGTGGTTTTGGTTATTGTATGACTTATTTAAACCCTATATAACTTTACATCAATTTCAGACAAATTCAAGTAGAGCAGCTTCCTCTGCGTCCTCATCGATGCGCAGCAGCACTGAGACTTTTAAACATTTTTAAAAATATCGGCCCCGCAATCACTCAGGTTGCTTCCTTTTCAGATCTCGCACTCTCATTTTAATTTTCGGATGGAGATCACCGTTACCTGAATCCTCTGCGCGCTTCCTCCTCATCGATGCGCAGCATGAGCAGGGCATCTAGCAAGCTCTGATCCCCTTCAAAAGCCCGCAGCATGAGCAGGGCATCTAGCAAGCTCTGATCCCCTTCACAAGCCCGTAATTCATCATTAGAATAATTAATTAATAGGAAAGAAGTTATTAATGGCAAAATTAACATAGAGAACGCACTAATATATGCAGCATACCTTCGAATTCCATTGATCTGCCTGCAATTTCGACCAAATGAATCACTCGTGAGTCTGATAAAAAAGAAGAAAGAGTCACTCGTAGCTTCGCTTGGTGCTATTCATATGTCTTTGTTTCGTTTCTTGCTTGGGTTCTAAGTGGTTTTGCCAGTTATTGTATGACTTATTTAAACCCTAAGTTATACATGTCTGTCGGCGTGGTCTCGGAGGTGCTCAGATATCTCACGATATGATGTACTCAGGCCACTTTTCTGTCTTCCCCTCCTCCTTCATCTGCTGCTATTGCCTAGATTGCACAGTATACTTCGGAATTCAACAGATGGTGAGAACGGAGAACTGTTGCAGATCCAGAAATTCTGAATGCTCTCACTGATTAATATAGAAATCCTGGTCTCACTCGAGTAATCTGAGACCATGAAGGTGTGACTGGTGTGAGGTAGCTCGAATTATTCCACTTGGTTTCTGTGGTTTTGCACCGAAATTGCGTGGTGAGCTTTATTAGCCAGTCTGACAATGTTGATTTTCGGGTTTTTAGTGGGGCTGTCTGGGGGGTTTTCTGTATTGTGATGGGCAAAAACGACAAAAGCAGATGAAGTAAAGTGAGAAGACATAAGCAAGCACAGCAGATGAAACCCAACTACAAAAGCAAATTAAGAAGACATAAGCAAGCATAGCGTATGAAAGCTAAAGTCAAAAGCAAAGTAAGAAATGACAGAACCTTTCTGTCTCCGTTATTTATTGAATCCCTGCATCTAGAGCGAATGCTTCTATGAAATCGGAGTTGGCATCTAGTAGCAGTCGACTCATGTTCAAAATGCCATCTGAGGAAGTGTTGAGAGCCTTTCCTGTCAACGGGGAAATGGACGAGTGCTTCAGAGACTTTTCTTGAAAAGCTCCACCGCCTAAACGAATTGATGATCATCATATTTCCAAGTCCAGTGAGAAACCGTTGTAATTTTCTTGTCCTATTCTGTAAACTATTTGTGCAAATTAAAAAGTTATGTGACATACTTAAGTTAGCAGCCAGGCTTGTAGTTTTCTCAACGTTCTTAATCTAATTTAAAAATTAAAAATAAATATAAAATTAAAAAAATGATGTGGGAAAATGTCGTGAGTCCTAAACTAAAATGTCACGAGTCCTAAATTAATTATTTAATATTTAGAAAAATAGATAATTTATGATTTTTTTGGTTGATGAATAGGTTTAGGATTCAAAACATTGCATTGTAATATATAAATAGCATTAGAAAGAAGGTAATGAGGTAATGGGATAATGTTTCAAAATATATGCGTTGATGTGTAATTTTTAAAAATGTTAATAAAATAGATAGATATATAGGTAATGATTATTAATTTTTTTATGTTTTTATTTATTTATTTTTTGTAATTTTTATTTAATATTAAAAAACAGATTTAGGATGTTTTTATTTATTTATTTATTTTGTTGATAAACAGATTTAAGATTCACAACATTGCATTGCAACACATGGATTGCATTAAAGAGAAGGTAATAAGGTAATGATCACTATCATTGTTTCAAAACATATATATTGATGTATAATTTTTAGGAACGTTAATAAAATAGATATATATGTAATGATCATTAATTTTTTATGCTTTTATAAATTTCAAGTAATATTTATACAACTATGTGTTTCTCATTTGATTTGTTATGTTGGATTTTCAGATATCAAGCATAAAGTGGATTGTCTTGGTGTGCAATTCTTAAGAATGTTAATAAATAGAAAGAAAGGTAACTTACTATCTCTATCTTTTTTATGTTTTTAATTAAATTAATATTTAAATAAGGATGCATCCTATATTTGTTAATAATGTTAAGTGTGTAATTCTTAAGAATGTTAAAAATAAAAAGAAAGGTAACTTACTATCTTTATCTTTTTTATGTTTTTAATTAAACTAATATTTAAATAAGGATGCATCTTTATTTGTTTTGGTTTGTTATCTTTTCAGGTGTCAAGCAGCTTTTGAAAATTGAAAATTGATTCAATGATGTTTACAATAGTTTAAAGTGATATAGGATGGACTTACATAGTTTAATATTTTTGAGAATTTTGTAAAGAGAGACTTACAAACATATTATTATTAATAAAAATATATTTTTTGGGGATGGGATTAAACCCATCCAAATGCTCTAGATGGTGGTGGGGCGCCCCGTCATCTTTAGAGTAGTTTGAAGGTCGAAACTCTAATGCCCTCTCATTTGTTTAGGTCGAAACTAGAAGGCTTCAATTGTTATGCCCCCTTAGGTAGAAACAATAACTTTAATCAAACACTTATTTCTATTGACCCACCACCTCAAACTGCGAAGCTATACAGTGTGTTAGTGGTAGAAAGCATAATGATTATTGTTTAGTAATGTGTGTATGAACTGATAAGGTGGGTGTAATTACATTTCTTTCTTTTTCTGTCTCGTCGTGATGTCCTGTTGGAATTGACTTATTTATCCAAGCTAACTAGCAAGTTGAATCTCTCTTATAGTGATATGTAGTATGTGTTTTTTTTCACTTACATTTTTCACTAATTATCTTCACACAAACTAATTTTATAATTTCTCCAACTCAAATAAACTTCATTTTTCACTCAATGTTTTCACACAAATGATTTCATGCACACAACCCAATTTTATGATTTATCCAACACAAATAAACTTCATTTTCTACTTAATGTTTTCACACAAACTAATTTTATGATTTCTTTAACACATAAGTAAACTTTATTACATATGTTTGAAATTATAACCATTTTTATATTTTATATTTTTATTTTTTTCACATTTTTACTTTTAATTTATTTATTTTTTCACATCTTTAATTTTGTTTTATTTATATTATTATATGATTATTATTTATAGTGTTTACATTGTTATTATTTATATTTTAATATATGTATATTTATTTATTTTTGTATATTTATATTTTAATACTTATTTATGTTTGTTGTATTTTTAGGGTATTCTTTAGGTGTATGTTTTTGTTAATTTTAGAGATTTTTTTGAGTACGTGAGATCTTTGCATGTGATTTATAGGCAACTCTATGTGTTTGTTAAATAAAATTGCTTTTATGTTTGTTAAATGAAAATAATGTTTTTGTATGCAAGGTTTGCTAGATGAAATAAAGATTTTTGGTATGCAACTCTATGTGTTTGTTATATGAAACTATTTTTTGGGTTTGTTAGATGGAATAATGTGTTTTGTATGCAACTCTCATGTTTGTGTTTGAAATCTTTGTTGTATGTAACTTTGTGTGTGTAGATGAGATCATTTTTATGTTTTATATGAAATGGATTTGATGTTTGTTGGATGAAATAATATTTTTTGCATGCAACTCTCTGTTTGTTAAATGAAATGATTTTTTATGTTTGTGTTTGTTAGATGGAATAATTTCTATGTTTGTTAGTTTAATATTTTTTTGTATGCAACTCCTTGTTTGTTAAATGACAATGTTTTTATGATATGTAACTCTATGTTTGTGTTCAACATCTTTGTACATGTATTTTGTATGCAACTCTGTGTGTTTGTATTTGTATTTGTAGATCTCTTTACATGATTTTTGTAAGCAACTCTATGTGTTTGTTTATCTTTCTACATGATTTTTATATGAAACTCTATGTGTTTCTAGATTTTTGTATGCAACTTTATGTGATTGTGTTTATAGATTTTGGTATGCAACTTTATGTGATTGTGTTTGTGGAATTTTGTATGCAACTCTATGTGATTGTTTATCTTTCTACATGATTTTTGTATGAAACTCTATGTGTTTGTAGATTTTTGTATGCAACTCTATGTGATTGTGTTTGTGGATTTTTGTATGCAACTCTATGTGATTATGTTTGTAGATCTATATACATGTTTTTTTAATGCAACTTTAGATGATTAGATATATAAATCTTTATATTTATTTTTAGATTTTATTTATATATGAATTTTATATTATGTAATCTTTGTATAACCTATGATTATATATGTATGTTTATTGGTAGTATAATAATAGTATACACTATATAACTTCATATTTTGTTTTTTTTAATTATTTAATTTTTTATTTTATTAATATTGTTTTTATTTTTTCTTTGTTGTTTTATTTCATTTGCTATTTATTTTTAATATTAAAAATTATAAATAATTATATCTTATTTAACTTTTAATAAATTAAATAACATAATAAATATAATAAAATCATAATAACTATAATAAAATCAACTTAATAAATTAGTAAACCAAATATTAAAAAAATTAAACAACCCATCATATTTTGGTTTTTTTAATTTTTTAATTATTTATTTTATTAATATTATTTATTTGTTGTTTTATTTCATTTGCCATTTATTTTTAATGTTAAAATTTATGAACAATTATATCTTATTTAACTCTTAATAAATTAAATAACATAATAAATATAATAAAATCAACTTAATAAATAAGTAAACCAAATATTAAAAAAATTAAAGAACCCATTTGTTGATATAACAACAACAAAACACAAATAATAATCCAACATTTTATTTAACTTTTAATCAATTAAATAACATCATAATTAATAAAAAAATCAACTTAATAAATACATAAACCAAATATTAAAAACATTAAACCCATTTGCACATATAATAATCCAACATTTAATTTAAGTTTTAATAAATTAAATAACATCATAAATACTTAAACAAAATATTAAAAAAAGTTAAACAACCCGCTTTGTTGGTATAACAACAACAAAGCACAATTTCACTTTATTGTAAAACAACAACAACAAAGCAACAATTTTTGAGGCCATATGAGCTTTCACCTTCATGTAGTTGGTCTTGTCAGTAGAGATTCTAAAATCTCAAAGCCAAGAAAAGCTCTCAAATAGTAATTTTTTATTAAAATATAGTTATTTTCAAATAAATTAATAAAATATTAAAATATTTTAAAATTAAATTTAGAATATGAAATTTGTATTTGTGTTTGTGCATTTTTCTACATGATTTTTGTATGAAACTCTATGTATTTGCATATTTTTGTATGCAACTCTATGTGATTGTGTTTGTAGACTACATTGCGTCTATAGATCTATATACATGGTTTTTATATACATGGTTTTTGCCTGCAACTTTAGATGATTAGGTATATAAATCTTTATGTTTATTTTTAGATTTTATTTATATATGAATTTTATATTATGTAAACTATGTATAAGTTATGATTATATATGTATGTTTATTGGTAGTATAATAATAGTATACACTATATAACTTCACATTTTGGTTTTATAATTATTTTATTTTTTATTTGTGGTTTTATTTTATTTGCCATTTATTTTTAATATTAAAATTTATGAACAATTATCTTATTTAACTCTTCATAAATTAAACAACATCATAACTATAATAAAATCAACTTAATAAATACATAAACCAAATATTAAAAAAAATAAACATTGGTTGATACAAATAATAATCCAACATTTTATTTAACTTTTAATAAATTAAATAACATCATAATTAATAATAAAATCAACTTAATAAATACATAAACCAAATATTAAAAAAACTAAACAACCCATTTGCATAGATAATAATCCAACATTTTATTTAAGAATCTCAAAGTTAAGAAAAGCTCTCAAATAATATTTTTTTTATTAAAATATAGCTATTTTGAAATTAATTAATAAAATAATAAAATATTTTAAATTTATTTATTTAAGATATGAAATTTATATTTGTATTTATATATCTTTCTACATGATTTTTGTATGAAACTCTATGTGTGTGCATATTTTTGTATGTAACTCTATGTAATTGTGTTTGTAGATTTTTGTATGCAGCTCTATGTGATTGTGTTTGTAAATCTATATACATGGTTTTTGTATGCAAGTTTAGATGATTAGGTATATAAATCTTCATGTTTTTTTTTTAATATATTTTAATATAAATTTAATATTATGTATAAAATATGATTATATATGTATGTTTATTGGTAATATTAGATGATTTATGCGAGCACTCGTACGTTTGGTCAACCCTTCCCGTTTTTTCCCATATGAGCCACGCCTCACCCCCCCCTTATCATATGTTAGAACTTCCACGACTGAAGCAGAGGAGCTTATAGTTTGTTAGGGAAAGCGTATCTATTGACCGGTCGAAAGCAATTATAGCAGTTGGAAGTGGATCAAATTTTATCTTATAAGGGGCACCCTTACCAAATAAGTAACCAAAATAAGAGAAGCGACCATAGACACGACTTCAATGAATGCCTTCGGGAAGGAAAGATATAATAGGGAAGCTAGTTTTGGTTAGTTCAAGTTTACATAATGATCGTTCTGAGTCTACCTCTCATCCAAAAGGGCTCCTTTTTCAATCATGTGTTTCGGTTTGGCGGAGTGAAAGATATTTGAAACTCTCGCATTGACTGTTAGGTAAACCTAGTTTCTTAGCAGGACACCCTCTTAACCACTTTAGTATAACTCTGTGGTAATAGAGTTTTCTTTTCAAGTAGGTTTAATGGTTTCTCTCGATCCACCTTACTATTTGACTTATTGGGTGGGGGGATTCGCGGGACAGAACGCACCCCACCTACCATCCATGCTACAGGCTAGGCAGACCACCTACCAGGCTACGAACTAGGCACTACTGGCATTCATGCCTACTGAAAAGCTACTTACGAGCATGTGAAAAAGTTAAAATAGAATTAGTAACGACGAAATAAAATCCTCAAATGAGTGAGGGGAAGAAAAAGAATATAATCCCAACCATGAGCTATGCTCTTTGAGGGGCGGAGCCGCTCGATATAGTGCTCTTTGTTGACCTTTACAAAGAAGACTATACTTTTTATCTTGTTGACCGACTGACACTTGCCTTGGTTTTATTTACTTTAGGGCGCTATAACCCCCAAAAACCCCCTTGGGAGGGCTTTCAGCAGAATGAAACTTATCTTACTTAACTTAACAGGCTGATACAATAAGGAAGGGGTTCCTGAACATGGTACGAACTCGGAACCCTATGCCACACGTGGTGACTGACTATACAGACTACTACTTTTATATTGTGATTTCTTAGAAATACTGTTTTGCACTAATTAAAACAAATAAGATTGAACTACTATGACACTGCTTCGCTACCGCTCAGAACTAATGGGCAATATCATTTTTCAATGGGGATTGCAACAGCTCTCATTAGAAAACTAGTTGAAAGAGTTTGTAAATGGGACAAGTGAAACATTTCTATGCAAGTCTCATATGTTAGTCTCGCTCTGAGATCACTACAAATTACAACAATAGCTTGGAACTTACACTAACAGAGAAACCTTTACCACTACTACTACTAACTAACAAACAAATTGGGAAATTATTACTACTATTTTAGAAATGGTAATTTACCTAAATAAAAATGCGGGTTATAAACCCCGGTGGGAGATATTATGCCCCCGAACCCATATAAACGAGGTCTTAGATATCTAAAATTGCATTTGGGCGAATAACTTTTTTCGAATTGAATGGAACAAACCAGGCGGATGCCCTACGTGCGCCTCCTACCTAGTGCCTTGAGACCGAGCAAGGACAAGTGTTTCCTGAATCTACGAACTTCAATTTAGTTCCTTCTTATGGTTATGGATGGTCACCCAAGACTTTTAGTAGCAGCTTGCTCCCCTCGATTATGGATGACATGGCCGGGCGGCTGGATGGTGGTCGAGTAGTCAAGGAACGAAGTATCGTACCCTAGCAGGCCAGTTCTAAGCACGTTGTTCGTACTTTACTTTAAGATTATGTGCCCAGGACAAAGCCGGAGTAAATTAGGAAATTTAGCCAGTTACCTAGCCTTGATTAATCATATTAACCCCCAAACAAATCTTTAGTTATCAAATTCAGATGGANTTAGAGACGAGCCTCTCTATTTAGGGCGGGCCTTTATATATTTTAATTATACATATCAGAGCAAACATTTGAATATTTAATCCCGGATTTAATCCCGGGACGGGCCAATTTGCTCATTATTTTTTATAGGATTTTAGAATCACACTTATTACGTATATAATATCACATGCTTTCTTTTAGAACCACTCGGGTCGAACGGCATGAAACTGAAGAAAAGGTACCTATTGCATATTCAACAGAAGATGATTCCGGTGCTCAGAATAAAGAGACAATGAGGGTCGAAGACAATCTGGTGGGGAATCTTATGCATAAGTAGGTGATCGAGAGGATTCCCAGAAGAACAAGAACGACGGATAAGGGTCTGATCAAAAGGGAAGTGTCTGTCTTGATTAAAGCATCCTTGTGTCACTCACTGTAGAGGTCTGACGTATCGGGGCACCTACCGGGGGGTGAAAATCCGAGAATAATAAGTTGTTAAAGAAGATCCCCATCTGAAAGTTGGAGGGAGGCTGCCTGGCACCAAGTAAGTTGGAGGGGGGANGGCACCAAGTAAGTTGGAGGGGTGAGGATCGAAGAGGCAGCGAATCAAATGCAAAAGAATAGGTGAGGGCAAAGGTAGTAGATAAAAGCAAGTAAATAGCGNAAGAAGATCCCCATCTGAAAGTTGGAGGGAGGCTGCCTGGCACCAAGTAAGTTGGAGGGGTGAGGATCGAAGAGGCAGCGAATCAAATGCAAAAGAATAGGGGAGGGCAAAGGTAGTAGATAAAAGCAAGTAAATAGCATATAAAGGTCGTAGCAATGCTGCCGCTGTTTTTCTTAATTCATCAATAGTATCTGGAAGCCTGGCCCAACAAGAAAGATAATGTTGTCTGTCCGTATTAACAAAGCATTAATTCCTGGCTGGCTAAAGCAAGTGTAGTTGGTTGCAGGCAGCTCTCNGCAGGCAGCACTCCATCTCCTAGAGTGAAGGCAGTAATCAAGTAAGGATGAAGTTGTTGGATGATCCCCGTCCTTATACCAGCTTCTAAGAGGTTCATAGCAGTCCCCAANTATTTGCTATACTACGAGACTGGTACTACAGCTGGCTACTGCTCTAACGGTATGGCCTTCAGGCTAGCTATGTTTGGTGGATAATTGAAAAGTGAATTAAGGGATGNTTATACCAGCTTCTAAGAGGTTCATAGCAGTACCCAACCCGACGCACTAAGGCAATTAATTCCTCAAGTGGTCTAGCCAGGGCTAACAGATATAGGTAATAAGGAGGGTAACNATATATTATTAAATAAATTATATATAAACGTATAATACTGATAATACTACTGCTTAGTGTATAAGCATGTATGGCTGATCGTCAATATGAACCAGGGGAGACGTCNTAACTATGAGGTTCAGGAACGAAGTGAGATAAAGGTAGGTCTATTCCTATCCTAAAAAGTGGGTGCCCGCATAGTATGCCTATCCTCGTCTTCCTGGAAGCACTAGGTTCTAAGTAAGTAAGTAGAGTAAGTTCTTTCTCTAGGTGGTTGGGTAGCAGGGACTTCCATTAAAGCAAGGCATATAAAGTAGCAATGCTGGCAGTCTTAATTAATCAATTGTATGGGGGTTCATCCCGGCCGGCCCGAAGAATAGCACCTCAAATAGAATAGTGCCTAGGAAATATATTCATGAAGGCAAGGAGCGGAGCGGAGATTGGAACTNCTCTAATTAGTTTCATAATACACATAATAGTTAGCCCCCTACCACTGATCCAACTGCTGGTTATGCTCCTTCAACTGCTTTTGGAATTACTGACTTTACTACTGACTTTACTTCTGCTTGCTTCACTGCTACGNTGCTTGGATTGATTCATTACAGCCAGACCAGACGTGTAAAAGATGGAAGAACCTTACATGCGCACTCAATCAGCGAGTTGCCTACTTACAAATGTGAGTTATCGCCCTCGGTGG
>LPNX010600835.1:48914-70668 GCA_001517045.1 Pseudotsuga menziesii | reverse complement strand
TTCTCTGAGATTTCACAGGAAGATCCAGATGTGGAGGTTGTGTTGGGAGATGACTCAGTAGTTAGTGCAGTTGGACATGGGACCATTACATTTAAGAGAGATTCCATGAGTCTCATGGTATTGCGGGATGTATTGTATGTACCTAGGATGAAGAAGGGATGTGAAGTTTGAGGAGGAGCAAGCCTTTAGGAGGTTGAGAGAGTCAGAGCAGGGAGAGCAGCAGGTCCCTGCACCTTAGGTTGTAGCACATGTTCCATCTACGCAATAGTCAGGATCATGGGTTTTCGAGGTTACAGGACCATAGAGTGTTGGCATAGGTTCACCAGGTTCAGTGGTTAGGCCAGTAGGGTCTTCGGGGATAGGTGATGGGTCTACTATTATAGGTACACCTTAGAGGGACTCGGGATCAGGATTACAGGGTACACCTGGTGTTGGCACACCAGCTTCAAGTTGACAGGTGATTGGGGCTTCTAGCTTTGGTAGTTCTTTAGATGAGGACAGACTAGTGTGGGAAGAGCGTTCAGGAAAGAAGAAGCCTAAGTGGCTTCGAGTGACCTTGAAGGATTCCTTAAAGGCTGGAACACCCAGTGACAAGGTGAGATCCAACAAGATGCTTGACAAATTGGGCATGGTGTTGGTGGCCTGTACATGAGATTCTAAGCGTTCTACTTTTGAGGAGGCCTCCCAGCATTCGGTATGGAGAGATGCCATGATGGATAAGTACCATTCCATCATGAAGAATGATGTATAGGATATTTTTCCGAGACCAAAGGGGAAGTCAGTGGTGACTTCTCGTTGGCTTTACAAGTTGAAGCATGCGACAGATGGGAGTGTGGAGAAGTACAAAGCTAGGTTTGTAGCATGGGGGTTTTCACAGGTTGAGGGCATTAATTATGATGAGACTTTTGCGATGGTTTCTCATTATACATCTATCAGGGCATTGATTTCCATTGCGGAGGAAATGGGTTGGAAGATCCATCAGATGGATGTGAAGACTACATTTCTCAATGGGATCATACAGGAGGAGATTTACATTGAGAAGCCTCAGGGATTTGAGGTACATGATAGAGAGACACATGTATGCAGGTTGAAGAAGGCCCTTTACGAGATGAAGCAAGCTCCAAGAGCTTGGTACTCCATGATTGATTCTTACTTGCTAAGTATGGGGTTTCATAAGAGTGAAACAGATCTGAATCTCTACTTCATCATGGTTGGAGATGATCCACTTGATCTTCTACTATATGTTGATGACTTGTTTATCACAGGGAGAGAGAAACCCATTGCAGCTTGCAAGAAGGATCTTGCAGTAGAGTACGAGATGATTGATATTGGGTTGATGCATTATTTTTTGGGATTGGAGGTTTGGTAGGATCCTGGACATATTTTCCTAGGGCAGGGAAATTATGCAGTTGATATTTTGAGGAGATTCAGGATGGAGGACTGCAGGCCTATGTCAGCACCTATGATCACCAACTGGAAGAAGCTTCATGCTTCAGAGGGATAGTTGGTGGATCCTACTTTATACGGTCATCTTATTGGGTCATTGATGTATCTGGTCAACACTCGACCATATTTGTGTTTTGCAGTGAACATGCTTAGCTAGTTCATGGTTGAGCCTAGGAGTGTGCATTGGGTAATTGAAAAACATGTGTTGCGCTATCTTTCAGGGACATTGAATTTTGGTTTGGACTAGAGGAGGTCAGAGGGGATCTAACTGGTTGGCAGACTTGTTGGCTATGCAATTTTAGATTGGGCAGGTAGAGTGGTAGACCGAAAGAGCACTTCCGGATGTTGTTTCAGTTTGGGCTCACCAGTAGTGTCATGGTTCAGTTGGAAGTAGAACTCCGTTGCATTGAGTACTGCAAAGGCTAAGTACATGGTAGCCAGTTTGGCCAGATGTGAGGCCTTGTGGCTTCGCAAGTTGTTGGTGAATCTATTTGGTCAGGAGCTTAGGCCTATGGTTATTTACTGTGACAATCAGAGTTGCATCCAGCTCTCTGAGAATCTGGTTTTCCATGACAGGTCAAAGCACATTGAGATCAGGTATCATTTCATCCGATACTATGTTCAGAGAGGAGCAGTCATGCTTCAATATATTTCCACTGATGAGTAGGTAACAGACATACTGATGAAGTCTTTAGGGAGAGGCAAGTTTGTCTTCTTTAGAGACAAGTTGGGAGTTGTGCAAAACACCTTTCTCGGTAAGAGGGAGTGTTAGTTTTGTACCTAAGGAAGTGTTCGCCTAGTGAATTTTTCTTAGTCACTTAAAGAGGGGACATAAAGTGACCCTTGCATTAAATGACTTAAGTAAAAGCATTTAATTTGACTTTAGAACATTAAAGTCACTTTTTGATAAATTTAAGTGGGTGAGTGAAATTAATATTTTAGAAATAAAATATGAGCATTTAATTTCAGCCCTTGATATAATCTAATCTCCACTGTTAGATTAGACTCACCTTAGGGTTTTCTCAAAAAGGCATGGGAAAGGTAGCTTGCCTCACTTTTGCAAATTGAAGTGAGAAGACAAAGATGAGAGAGAGAAGAGAGAAAATTTCCATTTTTCCTGAGCAAGAGGAAAAATTTTGCAGCACGCAAATAAAGGGAAATGACAACAGCAAAGAGGGCACAAAAATAGAGGAGAAGACAACAACATTTATTGCTGGTCTATACAGTCTGTACGGTATGGTTTTCGAGGTAGCAGGCACAATTTTTGAGGTAGATTTCTGGGCACAATTTTCGAGCAAAAAAATTGGGACACAGATTTCAAGGTCCATACATTCTGTACAGTTCATCTACGTAGTGGCATAGAAATTGAGGCAAAACAGGAAATTAATTAGAGTTTTATTTTTGTTGCTTGGCACGCAAATTGGGATAGAAATTTATCTTTTGGGTTGAGATAAGTTCGTTTGATATTTTCTATGTATTGCTGTAAATGATAAACTTCTCCTGAAAAATAAAAATACTCTCTCTTTGACTGGCTTTCCCCCAGTGGGTTTTTCCAGGGCCATTTGGCTGAAATTTTCCGAGTTCTATGTGTGTGAATGAAGTGTTGAATATTTACTTTCTGTCTTTGAAAGATTTAATTTACAGTAGTGTTTTAAGTTAGTAAAATTTATGTTTATTTCCGACAATTTAAATTTTTGAGATTGAAATAAATTGTGACAAATGTTTTACTTGAAACCGGTGGCTGGAAACTTAAGAAAAATCTATAGAGATAGTGTACACATATATTGTCTCAAAACCCCTATATGTAGTAGTGTAGCCTGCACAAATGGATAGGAAAAGCATGCTCTAAGCTCACTGCTATATAATGATGAGCGCTTTAGAACAAACTGAAGTGCTATGTAATGATGAGCACTTTCCAACAAGTGTTGGTGCAGTTTAAGTGTGCTAGGGTCTCTAACAAAACCAATGGAAAGCACATCGAGATAAGTGTCATACTAACAAAAAGTATATAAGGAAAAACTGTATTTACACAAAATAAGTTGTTTAACATTAATTTTCCATTAAAATTTTGAATTTAAACACATAAATGTACACAATGTGACTAAAGAATACAATTGTTACACCTAAGTCTCGTCACCAACATGTTATGAGATAGGTATTCCCTTGTTCGATCCAATCCCTCAGGGTTTTCCCTAGAGAAATGAAAGGAAGAAAATTGTTCCCTTGTATTTTTCCTTCTTTTGAGCTAATAACGCACCTTTCCCATTGACAATAAGCGATGCCTAAAATAGAAACGCACCTTTTACATCTAAAATGTGAGCTGATGTCTCTGTTTTCCTTCATGAAAGACATGTTACCCCCTTAACACTGTTTGTTCCCCTCATTAAAATTGTGGTGCTCGAGTTTTAAAGGAAAAAAAGGAAGCTTCAAGAGGCTTCTCAAATCTTTCCTCCATGGAGCCTCATCCCTATTGTTTGGGACACCTAGAGATCAAGATCCTTCATTTTAGGATCTTCTCTCCACCTCACCCATGAGATCCTCAACCTATGCTATCCTCCCATGCCTTTAAATATTATCTTACCCTACATGGGAAAGAGGAGGAAGAATTGTGTTAAAGACCCAAACTTTGTCAAAATAATTCTTGAGCTATTGGAGGCAAAGTGAAGTTAGAAGCAAAGAGCCATTGGAAGGAAATATCAACACCAAGGCATAAAGGTTGTAATCTCTCCAATCATTTCTAATACAAAGTTTATTTTCTTTCCCATATTTACTGTATCATTCATATATATTTCTTGATTCCTTGGTCACAAGCATAGATCTAGTTTATTATCTTATATGTTTTCATCTTTCTATTGTTTCCTTCAATCTTTTACAAGTTCTTCCGTGGTAGTAGAGGTGAAAGATTCAAGAATAGTGAGGACAACCTTTAAGGGAAGTATTGTGGCATTATATTCAAGCAATTAATGAGAGCTAGGGAAAGTTTAACATTCTGGGTTTGTTTTTTGTTCTGGACTTGTATAATTCAGATCTAGGGAAACAACTTCTATCCACAGAAGGTGAGAATTTCCAGCAACAAATTTGGTGACTCAACTGCTTGGAAAGATTTGGGTTCTCCTCAACTTGTGCCAACCACCAATCAGATACTAGATTTTAATCGAAGACATACTGCACCTTTAGGGATCCTTCCTTATTTACCTATTAAATTAGGAGGGAAAACTCTCTATATTGATGTTATGGTCCAAGGTCCTTTAGATTTCAATATTCTTCTTGGATGTGATTATGTTTATGCCATGAAGGCTGTAGTTTCCACACTCTTTCGAGTGATGCATTTTCCCCATGATGGGAATATTGTGACCATTGATCAACTTTCCTTTTTTACACCTTACCATCGCATGATTCCTAGTAATCAGTCTGCCTTGAATGTTCCACATATTATTGTGGTTATTGTGGTTCCTTTCCCTTCTTCTAGTTATCTTTTTCCCCTCATAGGTAAAATGGGGGGCACGTCTCCAGTTTATGCACACCATACTAGAATTAAGCTGCTAACTCCTTATGTGAAAAGGGGAAACCTACCAACCTTTAGATATCATGTTGGGAAGAGATGTCTGCAAGCATAGTTCCCTTTCTATGTCAAGCTCGTTAAAAAATGAAATAGATTTCTATGAGCATAGTGTTAGGATTATTAATCCTCTTGTGACCATACTATCTATTATATTATTTATCCTAACTTAGGTGTCTTAATTAATTAATTGGGTCGAATAGTACCATTGGGTCCACTTGGCCTAATGGGGCCACATGTACCATGTACTAGAGTGTGGGGAACACTGCTAGAGGTTAACTTCCATTCGAATTATTCCTATGTAAACTATTGTAACACTGGATTTAATTAATGACAATGATATTGTAATTACCTAAGCTATACTCATTAGTTTCCTATGTGGTTTGTTTTTTTCAGTGTGTATCTTCATTCTCCTTTTACTAGAATAATAATTTAGAAATCATTTCTTGAATATCTATATGGAACAACAATTTTAACATGGCATCAAATCTATCTCAAACATGCTTCATATTTGTTTCTCTCCATTGAACATCAGAAGCAGCTGTGTTTCCACAGAAGTTGCCAATCTTGATTTGCTAACTCTAAATTTATTTAGAGTAGTGGTGTGGGCATAACATACCCTGAAAATATGTTCTTTTCTAGAGGAAAAGCATGATTCTAACATAGTTCAAATGTTTTAGTGTTTTTCCTTGGAATTCTACAAGGGCTACGTAGCTTGTGTGAAGTTTTGTGATCTTTCGGCAGGAGAATTATGCATTCTCAATCTCCTACACCATAGATCCTTACAACTTCCAAGTATCTTGATTGTAGAATTCATATACAGTTTTCCTTGTGCAAGCATGGCTACCATAGGATAATACTTGGAAGGGAGGCTGAGCCCCTTAAACCAGTTGAAAAGAACAAGTTTAAGAACCACTTAGATGAAGCCTTTGGTTATCTATGCACTCAAATATATAGAGATATCCTATTCCACCTTGAAGGTTTGAGGACACCTAGATAATCATGGGAGAATATTGAGAACTTGTTTGGAAAACAATATGAGCTCTGGGGACACCTCCTAGAGAATGCGCTGGTAGCCTTACATCCCAGTAGTTTCAAGACTATTGATCAATTATTTACTAAATTCACGTCTCTTGCACTTCAATGCAGATAGTGCAGAATAGAAAGGAAGGATGAGAAAAATGTCCTCTCCATACTCAACAAACTTGGTTCTGAGTATTATGTATTTGTTTCCATATTTCATTCCAAGCAAGAAATCTTCCTCGATTAGAAAATTCCTTCACTAGATTCCTTTTCCGAGTCCCTAATCAAGAAGAAAAATAAGTTGATTCAAATGGGAGTCATCAAGAGTTCCAAATATCAAGATATCCTAGTAACAAACTCTTCCAAAGCACAAGCCAAAGGGAAATCAAAGAAGAAGAAGCCTAAAGCAACTGATTTGAAGCCTAAATAGAATCAACAGAATTTCGAATGAGCCTCCGGCTCTAAGAAAAAGAAATTTTTTGAAAAGAAGTTATGTCCCTATTGTGAAAAGAGTTACAATATTGAATATTATTGTATGAAGAAGAATATTGATCAAATGTCGTCTCTTCTCAAGTAGCATAACATTGATCTCCCACAAAGAGCAAAGAATCCCAATGAAGAATCACAGACAGAAAATGATGAAAGGTGTCATTCTTTGAAAGCTATCCTTACACAATCTTCAACATACATAATTGATTCTGGAGCTTGCACTCACATGGTTTCTTATAAAGAATCCTTATCTTCCTTGACACTGTCAAAGGGGCCTAACATTCACATGGGATATTATTCCCAGATTCTAGCAAAAGGAAGGGGCTCAGTAAGAGTGAAGCATGGTGAGTTCAAGAATGTCCTCTATGTACCCTTCTTTGCAGCTAACTTGTTGTCTATTTATCAGATGACTAATACACACTCTCCTAAGAGATTTACATTCAATTTAGAAACAATTGAGATTACATAAAAAACCATTGGTCAGCTCATAGAGAAAGGTATTGCAAATCACTCTACTAAATCTTATGAGTTCTCACATTTCTTACCTGTCTCTCCTCCAAATTTACTGTCTCATGCTAACAACACCAGCAATATTTGGGATGAGAGATTTGTCCATCTCAATTTCAAATATCTGCAGCAACTCCACAATGATAAAATGGTTGAAGGTTTTCCCTCTATCCAAACTTCTAATTGATTATATGTTGGTTTCTTGGTAGGTAAGCATACAAAAAAGAGGTATGATGTTGGGAAGGCACATAGAGATTCCTCTACACTTGATTTGATACATACTGATGTAGCTAGACCTATGCCCACAAACTCCATTAATGGTTGCAGGTATTTCCTCACCTTTATTAATGATTGTTCTAGGTACCGGTGGATCTACTTCATGAAACAAAAATCATAAGTTTTTGAGACTTTTAAAGTTTTTAAGGCTATGGTTCATAACATTTTCAATAAGAATATCAATTCAATAAGATCTAATAAAGGAGGAGAATACATCAAATGAGACTTCCAGAGTTTCTGTGAATCAGAGGGGATTCGAATGGAACACTCAGTTCCATACACACCACAGCAAAATGGTGTGGCTGAGAGGAAGAACAGATAAATGAAAGAGATAGAAACATGCCTTCTTCATGCCAAACATCTACATTCTTCTCTTTGGGATGAAGTAGTAAACTGTGCTTTGTATTTGTAGAATAGAGTGCCTCACAAGCCAATGGTTGGGGCCACTCCATTCAAAGAATTGCATGGGAATAATCCCAATGTCTCTCATCTGAGAGTTTTTGGTTCCAAATCTTCGTCCATAATACCACTTGACAAGAGGAAGGCCTTCCAATCCCAAAGTAGCGAATGCATTCTACTAGGATATGTAGAAGATGAAAAACCTTACAAACTGATGGAGGTTACAACCAGAAGCTACTTCATTGAAAGGAGGATTCAGTTTGAAGAAGATTAGTTGTATGAAACACCTCCAGTAGCACAGGAAGGTATAACTATTTCTCCACCTATTTTTGGTGATGATCATTTGCTATAGGTTTTAGATTCAGATGAAGAAGATCACATTCAACATGATCTTGTTATTGAGACTGAATCTCAAGAGATTCTAGATCCATATCTAGTATCGATTCCAAATAAGAAGCCTAAGCCCATATGGGCTCAAAAGCTCCTAGATACAGCTAGAAGTGGTGCTGGAAATCCATAAGACAGAAGAAGAACAAGGTCCCAGTATCAGAATGAACATACTGCACTATCTTTCATAGATTCGCTCCCTACAGAGTGGTGCAACAAAGTTCCAGGTCAATGCTACTTGATGATGGAGAATGATTAGCCACATGGCCCACAGAAGAAGAAATTTGATCATTCCCTACCTTCACCATCTAGAACAGACAACTAGAGTCATCAATTCAGAAGTACATTGAGAGGTTCACATGCACATCTTTAGGATTCTGCTGCATAGATGGACCTTGCTATTGCATAGAGCTACAAATTTGCAGTAGTGTGTTGCTCAAGTAATGTTTCTAAGGAGGAAGCTTCTTTCTTATAAAGATCTTGAATTTTCTTGTTTCCTATTTATTTTGGGGGGGGGGGTTTCCCAAGAGGTTTTCCCCTATTTCCTCAGTTGTATTAAGCAACATTATTTATTTTATATTGTGAGTGACTTATGGCCTTGTTTCCAAGGCCCACTTTTTTCAAAGTTAGAATTCAGGGGGGGTGTTAGGATTATTAATCCTCCCTTGACCATACTATCTATTATATTATTTAGCCTAACTTAGGAGTCTTAATTAATTAACTGGGTCCACCAGTACCATAGGGTCCACTTGGCCTAATGGGGCCACATGTACTGGTTACTAGAGTGTGGGGAACACTGCTAGACGTTAACTTCCACTTGCTGCATGTGCATGCATCTGTTTGGGCACCTCCTAAACTAATCCCTACATTTTAGGATCCACTAGGATTCCCGGAACCAACCTCCATCAATGAGTTATAGTTGAAACTAGTTAAGCTTAGTTATCTTCTAGTTACTTTTAGTTAGATCACAATCCGTTAGCTAGCACTAGTTATGCATGGATAATGCATGGTTGCATGTGGAGTAGGCTCCTTTTCCCACTTACTACCTCAGTTAGACTTAGTTAACTAGTTATTACTGATTGTGTGAGTTGGTTAGACATCTGGAGTTGGCTACTTGGACTCCGATATTGATTAAGACACCATGAGTTAGCTAGTCTATTAGGTACAATCATATCCAGGTGGTATATTTGAATTGCTCCCTAATGCATTCAAATTCTTCCTATGTAAACTATTGTAACACTAGATTTAATTAATGATAATGATACTCTAATTACATGATCTATACTCATATGTTTCCTGTGGGGTTTAATTTTTTCAGTGTGTATCTTCATTCTCTTTTTACTGCAATAATAATTCAGGACTCATTGCTTGAATACCTATATGGAAAAATAATTTTAACACATAGTTCCCATTCTGTGTCAAACTCATTAAAAAAATGAAACAAATAATCTTGAGCATAGCTTACCTCTGGTTTCAAGCTTGTTAAAAAATCAAACCGACCTTAAGCATAGCTTTATTCCCTTTCCATCTTGTTAAAAAACAAAATGGGCCATAGAAAGCATAGTTATTTTTTGTTTCAAGCTTGTGTAAAAATGAAATAGGTCACTGTGAGAAGATTTCATTTTTCTTGTCAAGCTCATTAAAAAATGAAATGGATCCTTCCATTGTGTCAAGCCTTGAATCTTCATTTCACCTACCTGTATAAATTGATCCTCTTTCTTCTTTCATTCTCCTAGTAGTGACCATGAATTTAGTTGGATGACAGAAAGAGTAGGAAGACACGTTGGCATGTATCCATGCTCTTTACATTATGTTGGAGTTAAGCTAATTGACAATTATACTAGGGGAAAGTACCAACCACTGGACATCATGTTGCAAAACACCTGTCAATGGAACTCATGTTGAGTATACTTTATTTTAGTTTCAAGATCGCTAAACCATGAAACATGAGATCTTGAGAATAGTTCATTCTTTGTTGCAAACTCTTTAAAAAATGAAGCAGATACCCTGAGCATTGTTGGAAGGAAGTTTTGGGGTAAGTTAGTTGCGCAGCATTGCGGATGTTGCACAAGATGAAAGTTGGCACGCAAGTTGGATTTACAATATTTTATGTATTTTGGTCATATTTTGTAGATTTGGACTGCATTATGTGGATTGTGGTCATTATTTTGTAGATTCTATTAAGACGTAGTTAGGAAGTTGGCTCAAGTGGACCACCAATGTAAACACACAAGCCTATAAGTAGATCTAGGATTGTGAATGTTAATATTATCAGAGGATCATATGAGGTTGTTTGATATGCATGTTGAGGATTAATATATGTGTATGAGCTGAGATATTTTGATCTATGTACTTAAGGACTATTTTGGAGAATCTATGTTTTGTTGTAAAAGTTAATATGATGTGATGGGGATTGGACAAAAACACTGTGTCTTTTTTCTATTTTTCCATTTTCCTATTTTCTGCGATCTAAATGTGAATGCAATGGGTATCCATGGATGATGTGATGTTTCCCTGCTATGAATGATGATATACTGCAAGATATGTTTATGCTTTGATCTAAGTATGTTGATATGATCCACTGAATAATGATATGATCTTGTTAATTAGATCCATTGAACAATGTTGCGTTGAGTTGATAAGTAGGCACATGGTCCTCCTTCATACTGCAGAAATGTGGTTACATCAACTCTCCCTCAAACGCCTCTTGTGAGACTTCATCTGCTCTGTAGGTGTTGTCGAATGGGGTAAAACCCGTCTGGGTTGGTGCTCAGGGAGATCATGGTAGTTTGGGTGTCAACCGAGAGAGAACCACTGTCGACTGGTTTTGTGTCAACAAATGGTTCTATTGTCAGGACCTTAGTGCAAAGAGAAGGGAGTACATGTTTTGGTATCCGACGAAACCAAAAATCCAAGATTGGTTCGACCAAAAGATACGAGAGTTTGTTGAGAAAGAGAATCAGAACCCTGGATTGATGATGAATAAGTGGCTGACAGAGTACATGCACAATAGTCCACACAAGTACTTTTTCTCTACATTTCCTATCATCTTGTATGAGTGTTTGGCATGATTGACCAATCACAATACAAATTTCCAAGGAGGGGAACCAACTTCCTGGACCCCAGAATTGATCCAGGAGTTGTAGGAGGTAGATAACAGAGCATTAAGGGCTGTTGAAGTTTGTATTAACAGAATTTTGGAGGGATACATCACTGAGTTCATGGTTGATACCATTAAATCATACAGCGACATAAAAAGGAAGTTATTCAATAGACCAAGAGATAGGTTTATGTTGTCTTTACAATTGTCTATTAAGATGCTCATCTGTGAAAAAAGGCATATTGAATATGAACCTTGAGTAGTAGAGCCCTGGTGTGGAGAGGTTGCGGGTACTATAGAGACAGGGGCGATGAATGGAATGATATGGGGTAGATGGGTACAAGTTACAATGAGACTGTGAGGGAAACCGAGGAAGAGAGTGGTATTACGATAGGAGGAAAAAGGTTTCTACAATAGAAGAGGAAGAGGACAGGAGAAGGTCCTGTTGTGATAGAAATGAAAAACCATGAAGGAAGACTACATAGGACAAAGAAAACCTACAGGGATGACCAGGCTATGCCCAAGCTAGAGGAAGGATCAACCCCTAGTGACAACATACCCACACCTCTGTGCACTATGGCACACTCAGGAAGAAAACCAAGTTCAACACCGACTTGTGTGACATGTCGGAAACACTCTAATAGTAGCGGAATCAATGATTGTAGGAAGAAGGCCCAGTATTGCAGGAAATTATTTGAAATTACCTCTATTTCATGGAAACACGACAAGGGATCCTCGAGCAATACTGGTCTTCTGTGAGGAAGTATGAACTGTTAGACAAATTGTGGATGATGAGGTCAAGAAGGTCCAATTAGTGACGACCCTTCAAATTCATGCACTAGATTGGTTCATGAAGTTTATACAATTTCCTACAAAGAATCCAACAACGAATCTAGCTGAAGTGAGAAAATGATAAATTGAAGAGTTCAGAAAACTAAAGTCTGAGGCACAATAAATAATAGAACCGAAGGAGATCAAGCAGTATCCAAATGAAACTATTTGGGAATTTGATCAAAGATTCAAGACACTGATGGAAAGGGTCAGATTTGAGATGAGTGATGTTCAGCATAAGGAATGGTTCATCACGGTATCAGTATCTCATATCATATTACCATTGATGTAGCAAAATAGTATGACATAGAGCGAGGCTCAGGTAATTGCGATGAAGTTGGAAGCTTCACATGTTGGTGAGAATGAATTCGGTATGAACCAAATTAAAACACAACTAGCAAATCTAACACTCCATTTGCATGATATCAATATGGGAAAGGAGCATCCTGAAGAAGTTTGTTGTACTCACAGAAGGACATCATATGGATAATTGTCGATATTTTTGAAACTTCCTGTTGTCGGGAGCCCTAAACCCATTGAGTTATGGAAACATTCCATAGTGACGGATCTTCCAAGTCTATCAGCATCGACATGAAGATTTTGGATATATGAAAAATATGGTCATGAAGCTGGAGAATTTGTACTGTACATTTTGCCAGTTTGTTGGGCATGAGGATAAGGATTTTCACACATATGATTTACTTCAGGACAAAACAATGGACATGCACTATGTGAAGGGAGAATATTATCGGACGGTGCAACAACCACAGCAGCATCCATAGGTGGTACGGTACAACCACCACCTCAACCGCATTTTGTACCACAGCCATAACTGCAAATGTAGTTTGTACCGCAGCCACAACTGCAGATGCAGTTTGCACGACAGCTACAACCAAATCTCAATATAATTAGATGCACATGGCTCTGCAGTAGTCACAGTATAATATGCCCCAAAAATATGTCTAGGAAAAGCCAAATCCCCTACAGAAGCAATTTAATCAACTGCAGTATCAGCAGCAAGGAGGATTCCACGGAGGACAAAGTGGAGGTTTCGGTCGAGGAGGAGGACGAGGTCATGGACCAGTACAATGTTATAATTATGGAGTGCTGGGAAATTATCAGATAGATTTCACACAATTTAAAGTGCAATGTACTTATTGTGTTGTTGTTAACCACACTGTTGAGAATTGTCCATAGCTGATCACGAAGTGGAAAGCAGGAAACGTTCCACAGTTGCAAAACTAGAACCAAAATCAGTTGCAGAACCAGAACCAAATTCCAATTTAGAACAAGAATGCAAATCATAATGTGAACCAACCTATGAATCCTCCACCAAATCTAAACTAAGGACCGACGGTTGCGACAATTTTAGCAGAATCCAGGATGTAGGATGTTGATGTTGCTTCCAATACTCATGAAGGTGCAATGACTAGAGAAGATATTATCTGAATTTCAGGGGGAATATGGTTTAAATTTGGATGTACAAGTCATAAAATCATTTAATGAGAGGCCACATTCTTGCATTCATCATAAAAGCATTAAACGGAGAAGCCACCCTCTCTCATCCATGGTAATTGAAAACTCATGGTTTTGTTCCATGGTATGGCTTCAAGGCACATTGTACCTCTCTCATCCATGGTATTTCACAACCCATGGTTTTGACCCATGTTATTGCCTCAAGGCACATTGTAATAATGTTATAAAAAGGCTCTATGCCTTCTCAACATAGCATTCAAGGATTTTTGACATCCTCCACTTCTCTTATTCTATTGCGTTATTGGGTTACTGGTTCTAAGTGTATTTCTTAGTATGGTTTGAGATATGAGGCTCAAATAACTCTCTTTGAGCCTCACCCCTCCATGTCACATATTTACTCGATGTTTATTTGTTTAGTCTATTCAAAGTATAGATCTCACTGCCATGTTTTTCTCACAAGTGGCTCATTATGTTATCTCTCCCCCTCCTCTCTCAGCATCGAAGCAACCTGGGAGGCTTGGATGCTAAGAGAGGAGGGGGAGAGATAACATAATAAGCCACTTGTGAAATCTGAGATTGAAATCCATTGCTCAGCATCTCTTTTGGTGGGAGTGACGGTTCATTTGGCCGACATCAAAACCAATAAATAGTAAATTCAAATAAACCATGCTTTTCAACTAAGATTGTAGGTATGTCTGAAATGGGATCGGAAGATTGAACTGAATCCCAATAACACCACAATATCATCATCTAACTGACTCATCAGCTTCAAAATAGAGTTGGAAAATATACAGGTCGTCACTAGCAGGACTGCAATAACAAAGAGCAGGATGCAAACATATGCTAAAAGAGTAATTTGAAGATAAAAGTGTATATACCTCCATCGATCTTCCAACCCTTTTCCCTCCATGTCTCAAGTGTATATACCTCCATCAATATTCCAACCCCATGGCTTCTATCTTCATAGGGATATGTATCGCTTGAAACAGCAGGGACATGGATCGCTTGAAATGGCACTGAGCTCCTGTGGTGTGGGTGATACGTGGCATTCAAAACCTTCTACATACAGGCTTTTAGTTTAACTTTTGGCATACCTATTTACAGTATTTAACATATTTATCTTCTAATTATATGGAATTATATGGTAATCTAATAATAAATTTTTTTTTTTTTAAGTTTGTAACTTCATTCAAAAATCTTGTCAAAATGCTTTCCAATTTATTATAATTTTGGTAAGTTAGGAGGTTATAAAGAATTGTACTGTAACAAATATTATGAAACTCAAATCTAATGAGAGTGTAAGCAAGACACTCTAAGAGAAATTTATTTTCATCCTCAACCTTCATAAACTCACATAGATGACAAACTTTTTTGGCCCATGGAGTTTCGGGAATATACCAACGCCTCGTTTGGCTATGAAGTTCATGAGAGTTTGTTTTAATCTTGCCTATATTAATTTTCTTTTGTGAGCTAGATTCTGCCAGAGATACTTTTAATTTTTTATACTATCCTAATTTTCTCTTAACACCTAAATTTTAGTGACACCAAATATTTATTTTTAAAATAATAATATTTTTGATATTATCGATTTTCTACAAAATATAATTTATTAAAAAATAACCACAACAATGATGCCATGACATTTACTCTATATACTATAATGCTTATTGGAATTTGACTTCATAAGGATAAGAATCGCTTGAAATCGGAGAGACATAGATCGCTTGAAACGACACTGAACTCCTGTGGTGTGGGTGATACATGGCATTCACAACCTTTTACATATTGCCTTTACATTTAACCTTTTGCATACCTATTTACCATATTTAACATAGTTATCTTCTAATTATATGGATTGATAAATGCTTAGATTTCTATACACGACCAAGAATATTCTGACCAAGTTAGATAATAGCTGCCAAACTAAATTATATTCATGGAGTAATAAGTTTTTAAAATTAAATTCACCCACCTCCGAGCATCTTCTGAACTATATTAAAATAAAATTTTCATACATAAGAGGGTGTGCAATTTTTCAAAGGTTGTTTTGACTTAGTTGAAGGCACCAGGGATTTTTATGTTTTTTATTTTTATGTTGGTTTTTTTGGCAAGTAATATTTAGCATGTTGTAGAGCATTTAAGAAAACATAAAATTTATTCTTTTAATATGGTTGCAAGTTTCGGGAATTTTATGGTTCTTTCAAATGACTATTAAAAAGTTGAATATAGCACTGTTGCACATTAATGTTGGAATTTCACACCTCTAAAATTGACCCGGATGTTTCCTTTAAGTTTGGATTAATATGTAAATTTATGAATCATAACTTATGCCTATTTTTACACTACTGAATTCTTTGATATGGTGGTTGATATGGTGTCTTATAGGCATTGATTTAAGATATTTGTTTATCACGGCTTTGCATGATTTGCAACCTCACCTCCTCCTTTATGGTCCATTATGTTCAATTGAACGAAATAACCATGGCATCCATGCAAATCAACCATTTAGGATCCTACAAAAGAATGCCCCATTCAGAGAATGACAGATCATCTCATGTGCTAATGGTGGGTACCCATTTGTTGTTAATCCCTCTCTTTGTCTTATAAACATTTCTTTTCAATCCTAGGATAAACTCTAAAAAAATTCCATTCTTGAAGAAAACCCATATACAATATGTAAACTCAACAGTTAAAAAATATGTAATAAGGCCAGAGCTTGCTGAATCTAGCTACTTCACTTTCATGTTACTTCATGAAAAGACCAATAACAATATTGGGCTTTGAAAGGTCAGCTGTATAGATATGTAGGATTTAGGGAGAGCATTCAGTCATTTCATGTTTGGTAGCCATTTGGTTGCACCTATAACTTGTCTAGTTTTTGTTCAACCTCTGATTGTTGACATTGTTAAAGGATTAGCATATATTTGTAAATTTGTGTACTCTTTATAGCGTAGGTATATTGATCCCAGATTCTTGAAAAAAAATCTCAAGTGGCACTGCATATTTTTTTCATTAACTTTCATTAAGTTGTAATTGAATTTAAGTAGATCCATTCTACCAACAATATCCAACTGAAATTTTGTTAATAAGCTCAATTGGTTCGAATGATTTCAAATTAAATGATTGAAGCTGATGTCAAAAGCTTTGAAATTCAATTTCAAATTGTGTTTATTTCATTACTTTAAATTCTCTTTCTTGACTCTTTTGAAGTTAATACTGTTGAATGTGGGAGGATACTTAGTTACAAAAATAATAGCGTTGTAATTATGGGTCTTTAACATGGAACAATAAATAGTTACAAGACAAAGATTTTAAGAAGTGATTGGGTATGGAAGGTTAGAAATAGAGACATATAAACAATAAAAAAATTATAAAGATAAATAAATGTTGGTATTTTACAAATTGTATTAGAGTGAGGTTATAGTGCTCACACTTAATGGGTCATGCACACATATATTAGTTTTAATCTAGATGATAAACTACAAATGAAGAGGTATATGTGTTTAAACATTTTTAGGGAATAACAAAACTGATATTTGATGCATACAGAGGAATAATCCATCTCGATGGAGAAACCAAGACAAATTGTTGAAAAAGAGAACCACTTGAAGCAATGGAAAGAATTTATGTGGAACTTGAGGCAAAGGTTAAGGCTGAGATGCAATCAGAAATGTTAGAAACTATGAGAAGTTTGAAAGATGACTTAGATAGTCTTAATGCTGATAACATAAAACTTATGGATGCTAGATCAAAAAATGCATAAATAAATGAGCTAATCTTAAAAAATTCAATATACCAAGTACCATAGAAAAGTAATGGTCAAAATTCTTGCATTGTTGGGAAGGAAAAGAAGGAAAAAACAAAAATTTCTAGCAGTGAAGAAACCACAAATAATTTTCAATTCTCGCCTAGATAGCTAGAAAAAATGATCCCATGATCGATGAATTCTTTCAAGTGTTCGACCTCAATAAATTTATTCACACTTGTTTGATTGCACTATGTACCTTGATTCCCATTATCATTATCGATGGGATATCTCGCATCTGTTAATGGTATACATCAATAACCAGTAATCAAGCGATGGTCCATCATGTTCAACCTTGACTCCTTTATTCACGTGATGGGACATGTACTTGTGGAAATTTGTGTTGAAGACTTTTGAGGCTGGTGGCATGGGATATATGATACCTCTTTGATTGTGCCATTATCTATGAGACATCAGTTCTCATGACCAGATTCCAGTGTATCACTAGATATATTCATCCATTATGGAGATATTGTTCACTGTATATTGTACGTGACGATGACCACATGTGACATATGTATATTATTTATATTCATGCCCATTGTGATCTTATGTATCTGAAACTGCTACACTATATATTTGCAGTCACATTCTGATATTTATCATTGTATTGTACCAATTAGTGGCTAGCTTTTCCACCTCAGTCTTCATTACTCCACTTCTGGGATGGATATAATGTATTTCGACCATCATGTTACCCCACTGATGTAATTTTCCCATTTTAAATAATTGCAGCAGCAAGGAAATTCCATCAATCCTACTAGTTTCCTAAGTTGGATGGATACATTTGGAATTTTAATAAGGGAGATAATAAATGATGTTCAGACATTAGAATGGAATAAATATTTAATAATGGATAATATTAAATAAATATAAAAGAAAATTGAAGTGGCAATGTATCATGGAGACACATGGAGATTATGGGGCCCACACAAGCTAGAATTTATGTGCCACATGGCATCCTCCTCTTGCAATTTCAAATCCATGGGAAGCCTGATGTTCTTGGATGAGTTAGAAGGATAATTCACTTGGCCATATGCCTCATAGGTTTAATTTGGAAATAAATGTAACTTACATGGGAGAGGAAGAGTCAAATGGGTGCTTCTTGGACACTTGGGCTAGATTCCCTAACATCTATGACATCTATGACACCAATGATGAAGATGCTATGACATTTATGACATATTTAAGAACTAAAGGATGAAATATGAATATTTTGACATGTTAGGTTGAAATATGACATCCAATAGGGCGCTCATGTGATTTGGGGAAGCTCAATAGGTCCCTACTCGAATTTGGGGAAGATGAAAGGCTAAGAAAGGGAGGACACAACGGAAATATTGAGCACACACCCTAATTCAATTTGGCTTGAGTTTGTGGATGGATTGGTAACCTTATAAAATAATGTTTATAAAAATAAAGGGATCAAACAAGAGAAGAGCTTTTGATCATTTGAGAAATTTGCATTTGTGAATTGAGAGAGCTACTTGATGACTAGTTTCTTGCCTTAGCCAATTTCTGGGGTGAAAAATTCCCATCCAAGTTGGTTTTTGGAGAGGTCATTCAGGTATTTCATGGATATTTAATGGATTTTTTATTTTCAGGTTTAATCTACATGGAATCTCGTGGTTTCTTCTAGTACATCCCATTCTCTCAACCATTTCCATTTTTTCTTGCATATTCTTCCTCATGGAGGGATTACGCTTTGGGTGAGATATTGTACTCTTTGGGAGAGATTATCATGGTACATTTCTGATTTTAATAATATTAATGTAATGTTTTGTTCATATTCATAGAGTATCAGGATGAAATACCAAATGGTTGTATGTGAAAGTGATTTTTAATGAGCACACAATGGATATTTCCCCAGTATATTAATATTGCGGTTTGGGTGAGCTATTCTACTCTTTGGGAGAGATTATCATGGTAAATTTATGATTGTAGTAATTTTAACATGAGATATTCTTCATTATAGGAAAGTCTCAAGTCAAAATATGAAAGGGTTGTATGTAAAAGTGACTATCAATGAACAAGCAATGGCCATTTCCCCACTATATTGATGTATGACATGGTAATGCTGATTATTTCGAATGGAAGAATGTATCTATGTTATATTTATATTGAATGTACTGAAATTTATGACTATTAAAAATTTAATTTTCACCATTGAAGAATTTTAGGTCACTTTATTGAGTTTAATTGCATTTGGAGAAGATTTGGTGCCATTTCCCCAAGGGTCTAATTAGTAATTTTGTAGTTGTTTGGGAGAGGGTCATAACAGGCCCTGTAAACTAAATAATGATTCATATGATACCTTAACAATGTACCTTAAAAATATTTTTCCTATGTTCAGAATTTGGAGTGGTTTTGGGAGCATTTGAAGCCGTTTCCAGCATTTACCTAGGGGGAATTGGGACCCCAATTTGCTAGTAAAGACTCCGACATTGACCAGAATATTAAAAAAGTTTTCAAAAGTAATTGGAGGGTCATAAATCATCGCTAGACATAATATTCAAGTCTTAATATCATTCATACACCTTCTCATAATATTTGGGATCTTTTGGCACAATAAGGAAAATGTGAACTCATTAGATAAAAATCATCCTACTTGTGAAAAGAGCAAAGATTTATCCTGCACTATAAATGAGGAAGTTATAACCACTTTTACGGACATCAGATGAAATATGTGGAAGAAATTTTGTTCTAAAGGAGATTAAAATACCTTAGATACACATTTAAATCAAGCAATAGATAATAATGAAGTGGAGCATCAATTACCTCAAGGTGATTTCAGAGAAGAAAATAATGAGGAAGGTGAAGACAATAACACAATCCTTACTAATGGGGGTTGTTCCAATCAAAGAGAATCTATTGATGGATCCTTGAACTATGAAGGAGTAAATACTGATGGGTGCTCACAAACATATGTTGGTGACATAGATATTAGATTTGAAAATGTTCCTGCAAACCAAATTTCTCATAAGCATGAAGATGAATAAGTTGTGAGAGATAATGAAGAACCGAGATCAACTTCCCCAACACCACTTGAGCTTCAAGAATTTGATCGAAGAAGGAAGAACTAATAAGAGGAGTTCCACTCCCATGAACCATCCTTCATTGAAGGGTCTTTGAATATGAGTGACATGGATATCCATGAGACCCTTAGCATACTCCATGACACTAAAGCATTGGTGTAAAATTCTCGTTGGAAAAATTCTTCATTGGAGGAGCCATCCTTCCTTGAAGACATGGAGAAGATTCAAAAAGCAATGTGCAACATTTAAGGTAATTTCATGTCTTTTATTTTCAATAGAAATAATTAGGTTGAGATTAATGAAATTTTACATGAAGAATACTTGAATAATAAGGATATTGATAAGGTCATAAGCATATTCATAATTTGGTTGAGATTAATGAGGATATTCATAAGCTCAAAATTCAAAATGAGCAACCTCTTGAGAGATTGCAAGATACTTGTTCTTCCTCCTATGTTTCAAATTGTAATATGGTATATTGTTTGGAGGATTCTGATGACATGAGGGATCATGAGAGCCATGGAAAAATGCATTTTCCTTATGTGTTTGAATATTATATTGATGAGAGCCAATCACTTGTTGTTGTGGAAGAGGAACTTGAGTTTCGTCTTGAAAATGGTTACACACTTTTTGGAGAATTGCATGACTTCACTACATTGGAACCAACCTATGAGGAATTTTTTGCATTTTTAAGGGAGGCGCATAACCCTACCCCTATTGATCCTTCACATGATGAAAATTTTTCAATTTATGATCATTTGGGTGAGTTGGTTCTTTCTCCTACATCCTACACCTCTAAATTTTGTAGCATTCATCCTATTGAAGTATGGGTGAAAGGTTTATTTTTTATGGTTCCACGTGAGGAGTATGAAAATTCTATCACTAATTTTTATTATGAAATTATTAGAGTACCGGCTTATTTACATTTGCAGCAATATCCTTTGTTACTTTATGATGATACACATCTACACGGGTGCACCTATGATGTTCACTTGAGTCACTTGGAGACTAATGATTTTCCTTGCTCCTTGACTAGTGTATTTTATGTTGGAGGAACTTCATACCACACTTGGGTGAAGATATATATGATTGAAGAACATTATTATTGGCAGAAACATCCTCTGTTATTTCATGATTATATACATATGCATGCCCATGTATTTATTGTTGGGGCGCATACCCCATAGGGGGTAACTCCGCGGTTAAGTTATAAATGGAGCGTCGGGTCAAAATAGTCTTAGGGGTGTCAGGGTAGGTTGAAACCCTCTCTTTTTGTAATAAACCCATGGGTTAAATCCAGGGTTAGGGTTTTTGTGGGTGCCCATGGTTTAAGACCAGGGTTTTTGTAAGCTGCGCAGTATAAATAAGCGCTTATGGAAAATGGATAGGTTAGGATTTTTGATGTAAGAAAGACAAGGCGA
>LPNX010600827.1:150023-242614 GCA_001517045.1 Pseudotsuga menziesii | reverse complement strand
ATTGTTTTGTTTGGTTGAGACAGTAAGATAAAATCTTGATTACTAGATAAGTTTGATTTTTTTTAAAATTACAACTTTAATAACATTTAATAAAAATCCATCAAAAACAATAATGACCCATGGATTTACTGTTACATTTTCAAATGAAAAGAATGATTTATTTTTGCATATCAGCATTGAAGGGCTCACTATCTACTAACCCTTCAAAGCGAAATGGGCTTATAAATATTTAATATATATTTATTTTTAAAAAAATTCACTGCCGTCGCTTAAGCGACAACTATCTCTGTCGTTTTTGCGACGCCTTGCCATGCTATCTGTCGCAAATGCGACGGTTTTTGGTGATACGTGGCACTTCAAAATTAGTTCTAGCTGTCGTTTTTGCGACGGTCGGTGATGCTATCTATCACAAATGCGACGGTTATTGGTAACACCCAAGTGCTTAAAAATCAGATCTATCTGTCGCAAATGCGACGACTCGTCTCCATATCTGTCGCTTAATCGACAGCTATATCTGTCGTTTTTGCGACGCTTACTCTCTAAAGCAATGGTTTAAGCGATGGTTATACCTGTCGCTTCTCCAACGATTGACATTTAACCGACGGCTAGTTAAGTGTCGCTTAACCGACGGCTAGTTAAGTGTCGGATAACCGACGCCACGTTTTCGACGCTTAAGAAAAAATCAAAGTGTCGTACATGCGACAGGAAAGTGTCGAAAATCCGACATGACGGCGGTCGGATTTTGGGTCGAAATGTAGTAGTGTACATAAGTGCCTATTTATACAAGTGCACTATTACAATACCATGTGTTTAAACCATGGGATTAAAAACCATGCGTTCAAACCATGGGTTAATTACAAAAGGAGGGAGTTCGACCCAACCCCGACACCCCTAAGACTATTTTGGATTGAAACTCCACTTACAAGCTTCGCACCAAAACCATGGAGTTTCCAAAATGAAGGACCTTTAAGGTCCACGCCCCAACAGGCCCCTAAGACTCACCAGTGTCCCATCCTGGGGCACTCTGCTGCTTTTTTGGTGGGAGAATATTGTTGGCGAAGATAGTGAACTACTTGTTGAGGCTGCGCATGATATCTTCGGCTGCTTGCTCCTTCTCCACCATCTCCTGCAATGCTGCTACAGATGCTTTGCTGGCCTTTTCCCATTTGGCATGACCACTAACTTCAGCTTCGCCACAATAAGTACCTTTGACACATCCTGACACCAGTTTTGACAGAGCTTTGAGCTTTGACCCTCGACATAATCTTCCTCCACAACCTTCGACACTTCCAACAATCTTCCAAATCTTCTCTGAGAACAACTTCATTATAGTCTAGTACCCAATTTCAACTGTTCTTGGTACTTAGACTCTTCCTCTTGCTATTAATTTTGATCAGAGGGTACAGGCTTGTCCCTGTACTTCTTTAATCTACTTCCATTCACCATGGAGGGCAAAATTTCTCCATTCAGTTTAGCTAACTGAACTGCACCACCATCAGTAATGTTCTGAACTATGTATGGCCCTTTCCAATGTGTCTTGAATTTACCTGAGAACTTCATGAATTTACTGTCATACAAGAGCACAAGATCACCATTCTAGAAATGCTTCTTCTTAATCTGTCTATCATGCCATGCTTTTTCTCTGGATTTCTGCACTTGCTGCTGGAAACCTGCAATGAATCTGTCTTCTTCTAGTTCCAGTATCTTCACCAGCCTTTCATTTAACATAGCTGGATCATCCATCCCTGTGAAGGCAGATATTCTAAGGCTAGGAACAATGTACTCCATGGGCATAACTACTTCTTGTCCATATACCAGCCTAAAAGGTGTATGGCCTGTCAACTTCTTGCAAGTGGTTCTATAAGCCCATAATACTGCTGTAATTCTAAGATCCCAATCATTTCTGTTAACATTGCAAACCTTCATCAGAGCATGCTCAAGGATCTTGTTAAAGGCTTCAACAGTTCCATTTGCTTGAGGATGGTAGGCAATACTCTTCTGATGGTATACTTGAAATTCTTCTGTCAATGCTTCAATAGTCTTATTCAGAAAATGTGATCCTTGATCACTCATAAGGATTCTAGGACATCCAAATCTTGAAAAAATATTATCAAAGATGAACTTCGCAGTTGTAGTAGTGCTACAGTACTTGAGTGGTTGAGATTTGGCCCAACGAGTAAGGTAATCAGTTGCTGTAATAATGTATCTTGCTCTAGATTTCTTTGTAGGGGGATTGATTGGTCCAACAAAATCAATGGCCCACTTGTCAAATGTTTGTAAAGTTACCTGTGGAACTAGAGGCATCTCATCCCTTCTGGATGGTTTTCCTATCCTCTGATAGATGTCGCAGCTGTGGCAATATTCTCTTGCATCCTTATGGATCATAGGCCACCACAATCCAGCTCTCAGAATCTTCTGTGCTGTAGCTTTTCCTGCATAATGACCTCCTGCTGCTCCAGAATGTGCCTCAGCTAGAATTAATGGCTTTTCATGCTCCAAGACACATCTGCGCAGTATTTCATCTGGTCCCATCTTATATAGATATCCGGCTATCAATGTAAAGTCAACTGCTCTAACCACCAGCTGCTTCTTCTGCTATGTTTTCATCTCAGAGGGTGCAAAACCTGTAGACAAATACTAAACAATATCCTGAAAATAGTCATCAACCATCTAGATGGAAAAAAACTGGGCATCAGGAAGACCTTCATCCAAACTAGTGGGTTCTTCTCCTGATTCGAGCCTCGACAAGTGGTCAAGCCCTAGGTTAAGTATTCCTAGCTTAACTATGATCTCAAAGTCATACTCCTGAAACAAAATTAGCCATCTGCATATCCTTCCACCTAACACAGGCTTGTTAACCAAATACTTCAAAGCAGAATGGTCAGTGAACATCTTAAAATGAGATCCTAACAAATAATGGCAAAACTTTTGCAGAGCATAAACCATAGCTAAACCTTCTCATTCTGTCATAGTATAGTTCTTTTCCGCTTTGGACAATTTTCTACTTGCAAAAGAAATAGGGTGATCAATATTACCTTCTCCTGACTGAGCCAATACTACACCTAAAGTAGTGGATGATGCATCGACATGAACATGAAACTCCTTATTCCAGTCAAGGAATACTAGGATAGTGGCTGTTACCATCTTTTCTTTCAGGATGTCCAAACTTTCCTGACATTCAGGTGTCCATTCAAACTTAATATCTTTCTTCAATTTCTTTTCCATAGGGGTGATAATCTGAGCATATCCTTTAATGAATTTCCTGTAATATCCAATATGACCAAGCGTAGTGCAAAGTTGCTTAATAGACTTTGGAGGTGGTAATTTCACAATAACGGCTATCTTCATAGGATCCACCATTAATCCCTGCTTGCATACAATGTGACCTAACAGAATTCCAAAAGGTGCACAAAAGATACACTTCTTCAAGTTCAATGAAATATGATGCTGTCTACACTTGTCCAGTATGAGTCTTAAACTGGTTATGTGATCTTTCAATAAGGCAAAGATAGTCCAATCATCGAAGTAAACTTCTAAAAACTTGTGAATAAATTCCTTAAATGAAGATATGACTACTCTAGAAAACATAGCAGGTGCATTCTTCAGGCCAAAGGGCATAACAGTATATTGAAAGGATCCCATTTCTATAGCGAAGGTTGTTTTATGTCGATCCTCTGGAGTAATTCTGATCTGATGGTAACCTAAAAATCCATCAATGAAAGAATACACTTCTTGACCTCTGACATTGTCTAAAACTTCATCTGTGAAGGGAGTAGGAAACGGATCATGTAGACAGGCATCATTCAGCTTCCTCAGATCAACACAGATTCAAATTTCTCCCTTGGTCTTCTTTTCTTGTACCACCATAGGGCTGACCCATTCGAACTCTTCGATAGGCTTAATGATTCCTGCAGTGAGCATCATATCTAACTATATCCTGACTTTTTCTTTATACTTAGGATTCAGCCTAAGGGCGCTGCTTCACAGGCTTCGCATCAGGTTTCAAGGGGTTTTTTATCACTCCTATATCACCAAGGATACCTTTCATTTCTGAGAACTTCGTTGAAAATAAATCCTGATACTCATGGAGGATTTCAATCACTTTGCTTACCATTTCTTCGTCCCAATAATCTCCAATGGTAGCGTACTTAGGCATTTCTTCTGATCCAATGTTTACTTTTCTTGTCTTCAGGGGCTGAGTTACTTTAGGTGCTTTTACTGTTGGTCCATGTACTTCACAATGTCCTTTTGACTCAGGAATATTAATGTTGCACGGGTCATCATCTTCATCAATGGTGAGGTTATAACATTCTACTACATTAGCTTCTTGTTCCTTCCAATCAAGTTGGTACTCGGCTATTTCTTTATCATCAAACACCTTAGTATGGATCAACCTAATAGCTGCATCCAAAACAAGGCAATCCTCATTAATAGAAAATGTAAGCACAAAACTATCAACAAGGTTATCCCAACTTATAGTACCATGGAGAAGCTCAACCTCCGCATACCAGTTCTTTGTTGCAGGTTCCAGAGTGTGTACAAACCTATGTACCCATTCTTCACAAGGTACATGCTTCCATGCTTCATAACACTATTTCAAATGTTCCTGAGGGCTAGTCTTACCATTAAATCTGCTTCGCACCTCCTGAGGTTGTTCCATGAATCTCAGGCGAAGAAACTTTTAGCAAGCTCTCCAACTATGAATATGCTTTTTATGACCATTCCACCATCTGGCAGCTGTGGCTCTGAATGTTGAATCTAGGGTCTCCATTTTCTGTGAGTCTGGTACTTGCTCTGAGAATTGTGCAATAAAATTTTCTAGGTCTGTCAAGCCATCAAAAATAGGTAAGGTCTTTGTCTGTGAGCCAACCCATCTGATAGACTTAGTGATTCTTGCACAACAATGTCCTTGTAGCTCATAAAGTCTATTCTGCTAATTCTCTAGGCCTTCGTCTGAATCAGTCATGTAAGAACTGTCACACTGCCAATCCATTATACCTTCAGTAGTAGGGTTAACATAGTCTTCTTCTGTAGCTGTGATGTTGTAAATATGATCCAAAACATCTTGATATTCATCTCTGACTGGCTCTATATACCTTTCTCCTTGAGAAGGGTCCAATGGTACTATGAATCTCAAGCCTTTTCCTTCAAAAGTCATCTGTTTGTTCTTAAGATTGATTATTGCATCATTGTTTAGTGCCCATTCAATTCCTAGTAATGATGGATAAGGGTTTCTATCATCAATTATTTCAATGATTTCAAAATCTGCTAAGGTACTGACTCCATCAATGTCCACTGGTACACTAGGGAATCTTCCCAAGGGCACAATATTCTGCTAATTGGCTAATCTCAGTTGTATAGGGGACCATTCAAACATAGGTCTTCCCATTTGTTCCCATGTCTTCCTAGTTAGGACATTCACTTATGGTCCTAGGTCTAAAATAATATCAGTCATGTCATATTCTCCTATCTGAGCATGCAATCTCATTTCTCTTCCAGTCCTTCTAACTCTATTAACAGTTTTTTCTCTATCAGAGCTTCGTTGAGGTTCACAAGACTGAATAACTTTCTGTAACTCATTCAAAGCATTCTGATTTCTTAATAGCTTCATACAACTCTGTAAAAATGATGTTAGTGTACTTACTTGATCTGGTGAAGCTTCTGGAGACTATAGCTGCTGTTGATGCTGTTGCGAAGTTGCGACTAATGTTCTTGAATCAACAAAGTCTTTTTTGGATTCCATAAATGTTCCTTTTTCTCTTCCAACATCGAAGACTGGAATTTTCTCTAGGGTTTTGCGGACCCAAGCCTCGTCGGGCTGTTTATCCTTATTCTGCACTTGAGTCATAGTTCCACTCCTTGTAACAACGTTAACGGCTAGGATAGGTCTTTTCTCGACAGCAATCATCTGCACATTCTAGGTAGGAGCGCCATTTCTTTCTTGTATCTTGGCCATCAACTGTGGACATTGCTCAATCACATGATCGACGGCTCTACAATATTGACATGTCATAGTTGGGTTCTGATAGTCTCTAGATACATGTCCTGCCTGATTACAGTTATAGAAAATAACCTGGCCTCGACCTCTTCCAGGCATACCACCACGACCTCAACCTCTGAAATTACCTCGACCTGATGCACTACCATAGTAACCATATCCATCATTGCCTCATGCATCGAGTTGTACCCTATAAGCATCATAGGTTCGCTCTCTCATGAGATCAAAGCTGCGACACTTGTCTTCGTTGTGTCCAACTGACTTACAGAACTTGCAGTAGGGATTCTTACATACTTGAACATATCTCTGCAGTAGGTAGCAATGTTCAGGTCAATGCTAACCAGTTGTTCTACAGATCTCACAATATAGGACAGTAGGGTTAAATGGGTTTGGTGCACCAATATTCAAATAATTTCTTACTGCAGGGCACTATTCTCTGTCATGACCTTTTTTCTTGCATCGTGTACACCAAACCTCTTCATGAGTAGATTTCCCTTTCTTCATGTCGTGAATCTCCAAATCCATTTCTGCTAGCTGTGCTTGTATTTGGGCTATTCCATAATTATCTCTGACAGGAGTTGTTTCAAACTTCATAGCAATTTCCAATGCTTCCTGCTGATTAGCAGCCTTCTATTGCATGAGTGGAGTCCTGATATGAGGCAATAATGCTGCAATGAATCATTCTTTATGTTGTTCTGGTCTAAAAGTGAAACTAACTTGATCCAGCAAAACCTTTAACCTCTGATCAAAGTCCCACACTGATTCACCTCACTTCTGCTGAATTTCCTTTAGTTTAGTTATAGACTGTGACTCTGATTTAGGCTTCTTAAATTCTTTAATCATTACTTTTTTAATATCGGCCAAGACATAGTTCTGAGTACTGGAAAACTTCATAAACTAGGTCAAGGCTCGGTCTCTGAAAGATGTGACCAGCTGCGCTGTTCTTGTATTCTGATCCATAATGTTCTTGGCAGTCCAAACAGCTTCGCATAAGAACCAAAACTGTTCTGGATCCTCTAATCTAGTTCCTCTAAAGACTGGGATCTTGATATCATCATTTACATGGGCCATTGTGGATCGAGGGGGGGGGAGGGGGAGGAGGAAAAATGATAATAGGGGGGGGGGGAGAACTTGTTGAGGTAGACTGACCTGCGACAGGACTACTCGGGCTAGGGTTACTTTCGGACTGCGACGGGTTCTCAGGGATAACAGATCTGCACTACGGAGTTATAGGAGGGTTTCTAACAAAAGGGGTTTCTTCATATTTAGACTCTTCTGGGCTTAAAGGGGTATAACTGGTATTCTGGCCTAGGGTAAGGGAACCAAAAGTTCTCTTGTATCTTTTACTGCTTCGAAGAAAACCACTTTGCTCGTCGAAGTCACTTCCACTTTCAAACATAGGTTAGTAGCATGAAATCTAGCAATCTGATTCAATAAGCAATATGCGTTTTTCAGCCAAGAGCATTTTAATTTTCAAACTAAGTGAATTCATGTACTTACCCCTTGGTCCTTTGAAAAATTGTCTTTCTACTTCACTAAAATAAGTATTTGTGTTGATGGCGAACTCCGTCACAAATTTTTCAAGGGTTCGCGCTGTCCAGAAGTCAACAGATCTAGATACCGCCTTGTTCACTCTTTTAAATAGGTTAATTATTTCTAGGGTCCAAGCAGGAGACTAATCTTCTTGGAAGTTTTTCCTTCTTTCTGTCAACCTGGATAACCACTGGTGCAATTCTATGTGGATACTACCAAAGAAAATTTCATAAATATTAGAAAAAACGTACCTTTGCAAGAATTCATCTGAGCTACGACGAGGATCCTTATTTTCTTGTTCAACAAATTTTAGATAGGTGTCCTCAACCCAATCATCGATTTCTTTTACTGAGCACCTCCAAAACATATCCCTCCAGGTACGACGTAGATCCCTCTTGAGTAAATACTGGTTCAGCCGTCAACAGAACCAATTTGTTGGTTGTTTAGGGCAGACTTGGGTTCTTATACTATTATCTTACCAACAAAAAGACCCACAGTGTTGGCCCTTTTGGCAGCAACCTACAAACAAGTTGTAGTGTCACCCGAAATAGCTATGGGGTGCCGCAGAATCAGGTTTCTGCAGGCAAAAGAGGGATATTACTGTACCTTTAGTCTTAACAAAATATTAATCATACAACACAAAGCTTCGACAATTACTTAATTAGCTTTGTAGTTTAGATAAACAGGTAGTTACTTTCTTAACCCTTAACTAGGAATTCACAGTGAAGTTACTACTTAACAATATATCTTACTTATCATTCACCTACTTATCACATGCATAAAAAAAAAACAGCACAAACAAAAAGGAACCACCACAACACAAGATGTACGTGGTTCACCCCCAGTGTAGGGGCTATGTCCACAGAACTGCGTTTTATTCAACTCTTTACAAACAACAGTTCTGATCTGTGCACTCAGCTGCAGGTCTTCTCAATAATCCCAAACTGCGCACTTAGCTGCAAAACCTTTTCTCTGATCTGCGCACTCAGCTGCAGATCCTTTCTTACAAAACCCTCTATGCACTCAGCTACAGAGGTCATCCATGCACACAGCTGGGACTTAACCTTAAACCTAAAAACAGGCCTTAGCTTCTTTGCATCAAATTATCATCATACAAGAACCTTCGAAAAATCCCTTTCCTCCTTTACATAAGTTCCTATTTATACAAGTGCACTATTACAATACCATGTGTTTAAACCATGGGATTAAAAACCATGCATTCAAACCATGGGTTAATTACAAAAATATGGGGTTCAACCCAACCCCAACACCCCTAAGACTATTTTGGGTTGCAACTCCACTTACAAGCTTCGTACCAAAACCACGGAGTTTAGGGTCTGTTAACTACCGACAAGATCTGTTTTGTGTAGTAGTATGTTAACTACCATTGTGATTGAATGATACAATCTGTTTAATCGTAATGATGAATGATTCTATGAATGCTAATGAGTAATCATATTTTTCCATGTCGCACATAGTTGAGTAAATAAGTAGATGCATATCTTCCTCACCTATTCTGCGGAAACTTGGTTCCAACAACTCCCCCTCGAATGCCTAGGGTGAGACCTCATCCACTCCGTGAGTGTTGCTGGATGGGGTAAAACCTATCTAGGCCAATGTTTAGGGAGATTCTAGTGGTTTGAGGGTCAAAAAAGTGGAACCCCTATAGGCTGGGTTTTGTTGGCTATGTTTGTGTCAACAAAGATTCACTCTTCACATCCATGTGATGTACCTCCCATTGCTTGGAAGCTGCAATGGCCAAAACTAGCCTTATGGGATCCATCTTTATCACTAGTGCAAATGTCTCATTTTTTTCAATTCCTTGGACTTGGGAGAATCCCTTGGCCACTAAATTTTCCTTATACTTCAGAGGAGAACCATCATCAACAAACTTTGTCCTGAATACCCATTTGCACTCAAGTAGCTTTCTTCCTGGTGGAATATTGACTAGTTCTATTGTTTAATTCTTCAGGAGTGAATGGTATTATTTTTGTTAGAATAATAAAACCCATAGTTACCCATATTTGACATTAATGAATCATTTTTTTCTTATTCCTAAATTCCTAGATTCCTTAATATGTTGGTTGGCATCCACTTGCACCTAGAAGTTAACAAATTCTAAAACTCGCTTAAGGAGCGATTTGGAAACATCATGGAATCATTTTTTGTAAAATATATTGTAATTCCAGAATAGTATATCCACAGTTCGTCTTTTTCTGAAAGTTTCCTTTCTTTATAGTAGTTTTAAGGAAAAAAGAAAAAAACTAGTCTAGGAATAACTGCCTTATTTTTTTCCTTCACCATCCTCCTTATTTTTCTCCATCCAAAAGAATGGATCTGATATCTTTCCATCACTTATCACCTGATATATCTGATTCATCCAATTCATGAGCATATTGATATATTATGAAAGTGTTTTATGCACCTATGGGGTATTTTGACTAGTTTTATAAGCCTGCTTTTTGACCAATTCGAATAGCATCCTTATGATTTTGAATATCTGATGTAATTATATATTTGGAAAGCCTATTACTTTATGAGTTTGGCTAATGTACACTTATTCAATACATGATTTTTTTATGCTCCAATTTCAATCTCCTTTTTTGTGAATTTTGCATGTTTGATTAGCAATTTTGTGAGTGTAATTGTTCTGCTGCTTGGGTTCAATTTCCACATGGTATCAGAGCCTTTTTAGATCAATTTATCTCCTTCCATATTTCTATTTCAATTTCAACATCATTGATCGGGAGCGCATTCTGCTGACTGGAGGGTACAATTGCTAAGATATGTACCAATCTCAAAGGATCGTCTTGACTCCATTCAATTTATTTGAATGGAAAGCTGAGATAGAGATATTGTTGAGAGAGAAATGTCTCTACAAGGTTGCCATGGAAACTGAGGTATATGCCAATGCAGTTGCAAAGAAAATTAAATGGCACAGCAAGAGGGATTGGGCCTATGGTCTATTGTGTTTGAGAATTTCAAGAGACCTCCTCTTTCATCTTAATGCATTAACATCACCTAATGAGGTTTGGGAGAATATTAAAGATATTTTTGGAAATACATATGATATGAGAGGACATCAAATTGAGAATGAATTTATCTCCTTGATTCCTAGTAGCTTCGAATCATTGCAACTCTACTTTTCCAAGTTTAAGGCCCTAGTTCTGCAGTTAAAACAGTGTGGAATCGAAAAGAAGGAAGATAAACTAGTCTTGAACATAATTTCGAGGCTTGGTCCTGACTACTCATTTTTTGTTTCGACCTTCTATGCCACCAAATTGATAGCTCGAACCTGGAATATGCATAATATTGCTGAGTTCATGGAATCCCTCACTCAGAAGCAATATAAATTAGTAATGATGGGCACCATCAAACCTTCCAAAGACCAAGATTTGGTTGCTAAATATTTGAGGGTGGATTAAAAATGCAAGAAGAAATCCAAAAATCCACCTGAGCAAAAGAGAGACAAGGAAAAGTCTTAAGAGGAGCCCTTAGGATCCAAGAAGAACTTCCAGAAGAAGAAGAACAAAGGATAAATGAGAAAGTGTGCATATTGCAGTAAGGGCTATCATCCTGAGAGATCTTGTATGAAAAATAAAATTGACATGTTGAGCCAAATCATCGAGAATAACAACATCTCCCTTCCTGATTGCGCAAGAAATAAGGAAGGAGGATCAAATTCAGAAGACAAGGAGAGAGTACACTACCTTGGTTGCTAGCACCTCAAGCTCACCTAGCTTCATAATTGATTCTAGAGATTCCAGACATATGGTTTCAACAAGGGTCACTTTCTCCTCTCTTGACAATTCAAAAGGTCCAAATTTGTTTTTGGGAGATGACTTTGTTACTGATAGTATGGGGAAGGGTAGGATTGATCTTCACCATGGTTCCTTCAATGATGTGTTGTATGTCCTAGGTCTGGTTGCTAACCACTTGTTAGATGACCCACACTGGGTGTCCGACTAAAGTAATATTCTCCCCAAATGAAATTGAATTATCATAGATTTCAAATGGTAAAGTTATAGCAAAAGGTGTTGTGGATCACAATTCGAAGATATACAAGTTTTCCCATTTCCTACCCTACTGAAACCCCTTTGCTCTTCTCACTCATGCTACTGAAGCAAGAAATATTTGGCATGAGAGATTTTTCCATATTACCTACAAGTATATTTCATATTTCAGTGATAAATATATGGTCATAGGGTTACCAAAGATCAAGTTTTCGAAGGGAGTCTTCCAAGGTTGCATCCTAGGAAAACATCCAGAGCACAAGTATGAGAGAGCTAGTCATGAGAGAACCTATGCACCCCTTGAGTTAATCCACAGTGACATTTTCGGTCCATTCCCTCATATTTCCATGAGTCAATCCAAATATGCACTCACCTTCATAGATGACTTTTCCAGGTATTTTTGGGTCTACTTCCTAAATCACAAGTATGATGTTTTTTACCTCTTCAAGGTATTTCGAGCCTTGGTTGAGAACACGACTGGGAGGAAACTCAAGATCCTCAGATCTAATAATGGTGTAGAGTATGTCAAGTCTAATTTCATCCATTATTGTGAAGATGCAGTAATCCATATGCATCATTCTATTCCTTACACACCATAGCAAAATGGTGTTGCTGAGAGAAAGAATAGATCACTCAAGGAGATGACAACTTGCATGATGGAGGCGAAAAATTTTCCACCAAATTTTTGGTTCGATTTTGTAAACTATGTATCTTGTATCCATAACAGGGTGCCACCTAATAAAATTTATGGAATCACTCATTTTGAATCTTGGAGTGGGCACAAGCTAGATGTGACCCATTTCAAGATTTTTGGCTCAAAGGCTTGGGCTAGAATTCCATCTGAAAAGAGGAAGGATTTGCAACCCAAAATCCAAGAGTTCCTATTTTTTGGGTATTCCAAATATTTAGAAGGGTACAAGCTAATAAATTTTAGCACCAACGAATCTTTCATTGTAAGAAGTGTTCAATTTGAAGAAGAGCCTTTAGCAGCAGTTGAAGTTGGAGAGTCTTCTTCATCACCACAACCACTGATTGTAAGTGAAGAGAGTAATGATTTTTGTGATTCTGATATGTCTGATAATGATTATTTAATTTCAGATCCTAACATCCCTACAAGACCAAAATGTGCTATAAAAATAAATTTTTCACTGATGTTTCACCTTTGAAATATAAGGAAATATTGGTAGCTAAGGGATACTCACAATTTCAAGGTATTGATTACAATGAGACCTTTGCACCAGTGGCAAAGATGGACTCCATAAGGCTAGCTTTGGCCATTGCAGCTTCAAGGCAATGGGAGGTACATCACGTGGATGTGAAGTGTTCCTTTATAAATGGATATTTTAATGAATATATTTATAGGAAAAAACCTGAATTTTTTGTTTCTAATCCATCTTTATTATGTAGGTTAAAGAAATCATTGTATGGGATAAAGAAAGCCCCCAGGGCTTGGTATGCCAAGATTGATAGATTTATGTTGTCACATAATTTTGTTCGATGAAAATATGATCCAAATGTCTATTTGAAGGTTATTCATGGTTATTTAATGTTTATTGTTTTATATGTGGATTACCTATTGATTACAGGAAGTTCAAATAAATAGTTTTCCTCCTTGAAGGATTCAATGAACCATTCCTTTTCCATGACATATTTGGGATTGTTGAGCCAATTCTTGGGTCTCAAAATTGCTCAATCCCAACATGGAATCAAATATCATAAGTACAAGTATGCTTCATATTTTCTCAACAAGTTTAACATGAAATATTGCAAGCCAATCAAGACTCCATTCCTTTCTAGAGTTAAGCTTGAGGAATCAGGTTCTTTTCCTTTGGTAAATAACACCTTGTATAGGTAGTTGAGTGGGTGTTTTTCTTTATCTTACACATACTCGACTGGAATTATCTTATGAAGTTAGTGTGGCTTCAAGATAAATGGATCAGCCTAATGAGATCCATTGGAGAGCAGCCAAGAGGATCCTAAACTTTGTTCAAGGAACAAGAACTCGTGGGATTTTCTCTAAAGCAAAATCTGACTTAGAGCTAGTTGGATTTACTGACAATGATTGGGAAGGTGACAACACAGATCAAAATTCTACTTCAGGATATGTGTTCATGCTTGAAAATGGACCAATCAACTACTCAAGTAAGAAGCATATTACAATAACACTCTAATCTATAGAGGAAGAGTATAGAGGAGTTGTGAATGCAGATTCTCAATGTTTGTGGTTGCAGGGGATACTTGGAGAATGTGGGATCGAATCATAGAATTACACTGTCATCTATTGTGACAATCAAATAACCATTAGAATATCTAATGATACATTTTAGAGAAAATGAACCAATCACATTGATATCCATATGCACTACATCAGGGAGCTTTGCATGATGGTACCATTGCTCTCCTATATTGCGCATCTTCAGAGAAAGTAGCATACATCTTCACCAAAGTTTTTTGTGAGAATACCTTTAGTAATATCAAATCAATGTTGCTATTGATGATCATGTGATTAAGTATGATTGATAACATATTTCCAAAATTTTGTTTCATGTCCATGTTTAAGGGAGGATCTTCCCACTGGGTTTTTGCCTCTTTCCTTGGTTGTATGGAAAAGCAGTATGTAAAGGGTGACTAAGTCTTGCTGCTAAGACTTATATTTTTATGATATTTACTCATAAAATCAGACTTAAGGGGGGTTTTTAGAATAATCAAACTCATATTTACCCATATTTGACATTTATGAATCATTTTTGTCTTATTTATAAATTCCTAGATTCCTTACTATGCTAGTTGGCATCCACTTGCACCTAGATGTCAACAAATTCCAAAAATGGATTAAGGAGAGATTTGGAAACACCCTGGAATAATTTTTTGGATTTTGTTTTTTAATTCCATAATATTAAAAGCATATTTCTTATTTTTCTAAAAGTTGCCTTGCTTTACAACAGTTTTAAGGAAAAAAGGAAAGCTAGTCTAGGAATAACTGCCTTGTTTTTTCCCTTCGCCATACTCTTTCCTTTTCTCCATCCAAAAGAATGGATCTGATATATTTCCATAACTTATCATATGGATTATCTGATTCAGCCAATTCATGAGCATCTTGACAGATTAGGAAAGTGTTTTATGCACCTATGGGGGATTTTGACTGGTTTAGTAAGCCTGTTTTTTGACAAATTTGAATAACATACTTATGCTTTCGAATATATAATGTAATTGTATATTTGGAAAAAATATTACTTGATTATTTTGTATTATGTACACTTATTCAATATAGGATTGTGTTATACTTGAATTCCAGTCTTTTTTTTTGTGAATTTTGCATGTTTGATTAGCAATTTTGTGAGTGTAATTGTTCTACTGCTTGGGTTCATTTTACACATTTTTTTCATGGAAATTTTCTATATTTTATCTTATTATTATTATACATATGTTTTTGTATCTTATTCAACCATAAAATAACAATTCTCAACAAATCATGGGTCCTTGATAGAAAGGGCACTCTCGAATTGAGATCTACTTCTTCTAGGATCACTAGGATTCCCAGCCAGTTCCCCAACTTCTTGAATGGTATTTGATTTCCAATTTGGTATTGTAGGAGTGTTAGTATCTAAAACTAAATATTCATTATCATACATATCATAATCATAAATCCTATTAGAGTCTTCACTTGCAACCAATGGTGGAGGTGGTGAAGAGGGTTCTCCGATTTTTGATAGTGGCATAGACTCTTCTCAAACTGAACACAACTTTCAATGAAGTATTTATGAGTTCTAATGTTGATCAGATTATAAAATTTTGAATATTATAAATACCTAATAAATAGGCACTCTTGACTTTGGAGTTCCAAATCCTTCCTCTTTTCTGGTGGAATTCTATCCCAAGCTTTAGAGCCAAAAATCGTAAAATGAGACACATCAAGCTTGTTTCCACTCCAAGATCCGAAAGGAGTGTAAATATATTTGTGAGGAACCCTATTTGGATATAATATTCACAATTTATTGCTTCATCTCAAAAATTTGGTGGAAAATATTTAGACTCCATCATGCAAGTGGCCATCTCCTTGAGTGATCTATTATTCCTCTCAGCAACACCATTTTGCTAAGGTTTGTAAGGAATAAAGTGCTGCATATGGATACCTGGATCTTCACAATATTGATTAAATTCATATTTGAAATATTCACCACCATTATCATATATGAGGACTTTGATATTTCTTCCATACCGGTTCTCAACCAAGGCTTTAAAATCTTTGAAGAGGTAAAAAACTTTTGACTTGTACTTACGGAAAAAGACCCAACAGTATCTGGAAAATTCATCAATCAAGGTTAAAGAATATTTGTATTGACTCATTGAAACAAGAGGGAAAGTACCAATAATGTCATTGTGAATATGATCAAGGGGTTCATAGGTTCACTCATGACTGAATTTCTCATACTTATGATTTGGGTGTTTTCCTAGAATGTATCCTTGACAGAACCTTTAGAAAACTTGATTTTTGGAAACCCTATGACCAAGAATTTGTCACACAAATAAGATAGGTACTTGTAGTTTAAATTTCCAAAAATTTCATGCCATATCTTGTTACATCCATTAGCATGGTTGAGGAGAGTAGAGGGGTTTAATAAGGAAATGAAGTTTGAGAACTTGTACAAATTAGAGCTATGATCAACAGAACCTTTTGCTATGACTCTACCATTTGAAATTTTAGTGATTTCAACATCGTTGGGAGAGAATACAACCTTCTTATGAGACCCAATGTGAGTCATCTAATAAACTAATAAGATATTAGCAGCAATACCTAGTACATACAAAACATTATTGAAGGAACCATGGTCAATATATATTATACCATTCCCTTTACTTTCAGCTTCAAAATCATCTCCCAATTTTTTTTTGGACCATTCGAATCATCAAGAGAGGAGAAGGCCTCCCTTGTCCAACCATGTTCCTCAAAGCTCCAAAATCAATGATAAAGGAAGGAGATATTACATTACTTGGTACTAGTGCATGAGCCCTCTCCTTCTATTAAAAATTTGATGCACTCCCCTTCTTCTTTGCACCTTCAGGAAGAGAGATGTTGTGCTTTTCAAGGATTTGAGTCAATGAATATATTTGTTTCTTCATGCAATATTTCTCAAGATGATAGCCCTTACCACAATATGTACACTTACTCATTTCACCTTTAGCTTTATTCTTCTAGGAATTATTCTTCAAGCTTGAAGATTCCTCATGAGACTTGGACTTGTATTTCTTTTGATCAAGAGGCTTCTTTGACTTCTTTTTTCTTTTGGAATCCATATTTGAATATATAAAATCCAAATCTTGATATTTGGAAGGCTTTATGGTGCCCATCATTAACTGCTTATCTTGTTTCTGGGTCAAGGATTCCATGAAATTTGTAAGTGAAGGAATATTCTAGTTTCAAACTGACGGTTTTGTGGCATGGAAGGTAGATACAATAACTGAATAGTCAGGACCAAGATTTGAAAGGATATCCAAAACTAGTTGTTCATCATTCTTTTCAATAACACATTGCTCTAACTAAAGAAAAATAGATTTGAACTTGGAGAAGTGGACTTGTAAGGACTAGAAATTGCTTGGAGTCAGTGAGTCAAGCTCATTCTCAATTGAGTATCCCCTCATTTCATCTATATTTATAAATAAGGTTTGGATTTTCTCCCATACTTCATTTGGTGATGTCAATCCATCTATTTAGAACATAAGGTCTCTAGAAATGTTGAGACACTAGAGACCATACACCTCATATTTCCTATTGTTCCACTTAATATTATCTAATGCTACATTGGGCTCATCCTTATCCTCCATGTTCACTATGGAGAGGCCTTTACCCCTCATCAAAATCTCCATCAGTGCCTTCCATTCAAAGTAGTTGGATGAATTCAAGATGATATGGTGAGATTGATCCATTTATTCAGCAACTGCGCCCTTAACAGACTGAATGCACTCCTTGGGAGGGTGATTTTGATCTCGTAAAAGAAATAATAGAGGAGAAAAATAGAGCTAAGGTAGCTCTGATATCATGTGAAAATTAATTCTAAGCTTACATCAATTGAACTGACAAAAAAATGCTTTAAAAACATGCATAGATCCACTCAAATTGGATACTGGAATTGGTGCATAACAAAAAATTTCATTGCATAAGTTTATATATTCCAAAATTATAAAGTATTAGAATTTCCAAATATATACTTACATCAGATATTAGAATTCCTAAGGAGGAAAGTTGAATTCTCAAACAAACACTATTATGAAAAGCCAAAAATCCCCTCTAGGTGGATAAAATACTTTCCAAACCAGTCAAGGAGGTCACGAATTGGAAGAATGAAGTGTATTAACTGATAAGTGATGGAAAGTGAATATACTTATGCTTTAATGAGAGAAAAATATGGAGGATGAGTTGTGCAAAAAAAGGCAGTTTCCATGCAACTAGTTTTCACCTTTTGCCTTAAAATATGCTTCAAACTAGTCAAACTCAGGATAAGGAAGGAATACACACTTACGAAACTAGGAAGTCTACAAAGTTGTCAAAATCTTATCCAGATTATTATGAAAGTACTCCTGGAGGTAGTTTAGAAAACTGTTGACCAAATGGTGCAAGTGGATGCCAACTAGCTAGTGTAGGACCTAGGAAATTAATCAAAAAGATTAATTATTTTATCCTAAGTATGGGAATGAGTTTTTGGCTATTCTAAAACCTATAGTGAATTACAAATAAATTTATTAGTATAAAAGGAATATTTATTTATTTATTTTTCTTTTTTTTTAAAGGCTATGTCACCAAGATATTTTCATAGTCTAAATTTTTTATTTTATTTGATTATTATTATTATTATTATTATTATTATTATTATTATTATTATTATTATTATTATTTCACTTTTTGTAACTATTATTTTTCAGATGTTGAGATAACTATCTCGAAGTCCTCAGTACACCAACATGCAATAATGTTTTGAATGAACGTATCTTTGGACAACGATTTCTTATATGGCCTTAATCGATGACCATTGGTGATAAAGCTGCCCTTCATCATCAATATTTTTGATTCGTACTGTACCATATTTTTCCTTTGAAATTTTTGAACCTGGAGTTGTAAAGGAGAGCCCAATTACCTTCTTGAAAAATACTTTCTTTTGATGAATTGATTATGCCACTTGGTTCGTTGTTGTTGAACAATGGATGTACATTCTATGGCATCCAGCCACAATTCATCAAGCTCATTTAGTTGTTGTGGGAGGTTATGTTGGGCCTATGATAGAACCATTCCTAGTTGAAATGAAGTTATTAATGTTTTAATTTCAACTGATATTGGTAGGGTGAATTGCTTACCAAATACTAATTGGTAGGGATTCAAACCTGTGGTGATTCTCCATGTTGTCTAGTAGGCCCATAAGGCTTCTGGTATCCTACAAGACCAATCCCTTTGATGCAACTGGACAATTGTTGTGTATAGATTCCAAGATTTTGTTTGTACCTTCCACTTGCTTGTTAGCCTAGGGTGATATGGTGAAGTCACCCTATGCTTGATATGGTTTTGTTTTGTAAGATCTTTGATGAGTTTGGATGTGAATTGTGATCCTCCATCGGTAACGATCTCACTGGGAAATACAAACCTGGTGAAAATATCTGCATATAATAAATTTGAAACTGCCTTTTTCATTGCTCATGGAAGTTCCCTTACCTATACCCATTTTTTCACCTAATCTGTGCATACTAGAATGCATGATTTATGCCTGGATTGAGGTTTAATAGGTCCAACAAAGTTTAATTCCCACTTTTTGAATGATTCAACAGCATGTTGAGTATGAAGTGGAATTTTTTCTGACTGCAGTGATTGCCCCATTGTTTGGCAATTATCACAACTCCATACATACTCTCAGGTATCTTTAAATATGGTAGGCCAATAATAACCCAATTGTAAGATCATGTGTGTTGTTCATTTTTTTGCAAAATTTCACCCACATGGGCCATCATGACAGGTTCTAAGAATTGGGTAAATTTCATCCTCCTGAACACATCAACGGATCACCAAGTCAAGACCCGTATAGAACAAATACCCAATTATCTAGAAAAATATGCTACTGTGCTGCATAATTCTTTGCTTTTCCTTTGATGTCATATGCAGTAGAAATTCTCATGTAGAAAATAATTTGTTACATCTAGAAACTAAGGTACATTAGTAGATATAACAAACAAATGTTCATCTGGAAAATCATTATCAACTGATAGAGATTCGTTAGTACTAATTATTCTTGAAAGGAAATAAACAACAATGTTATTTTTACCTGGTCTGTCCATTATTGAGATATCAAATTCTTGTAATAACAACAACCATTGAGTGAGTCTGCCATTTGTAATGGGTTTGTTCATGAGATATTTAATAACAAAGTGGTCGGTGTGCACAATTACTGGATATATGGTAATGTAATGGAAGAATTTATTTATAGCATAAATGACAAATATGAATTCTTTTTTGGTCACTGTATAGTTTAGTTCTGCAGTAGTCTTATTTTTACTCATGAAATATATCGCATATGGTTTATGGTCCTCTTGTTGTCCCAATACTACTCCTATAGAGGTGTTATAAGCATCTATTGAGATTAAAAAGGGTAGGGACCAATCATGTCCTTGTAGGATGGGTGTTGTGGAGACTTATATTTCAATGTTTCCCAAGCTAATTGACAAGAATTCAACCACTCAAACTGTTTTTTCTTGGATATTAGAAAAAATAAAGGACTAGCAATATTTGAAAAATTTGAAACAAATCTTCTACAATAACCTACATATCCAATAAAACTGTGTACCTCTTTTTTGTGTTTAGGGGATCAGTAAGTTAAGGATTACCTCAATTTTTGTTGGGTATGCTTTGATGCCATCTGGGGATTTTTAGGATTACTAATCCTCCCTATGTCTCCTTTTTTACCAGATAAAGTATATTTGATTAATTCCCCTAGCTTAGGAGGTCTCATCACTTTACTAGTCCATGGGGGACATGACTAATGGACTACTGCCACTTATTGCACCTATTTGCATGCATTCTGGAGCTCAAGGGATCAATCCCTATTTTATAGGAACCCACTTAGAGTTCCACCAGCAATGTCCAGTAGTTCACCTAGTAGGTCATTAATTATCTTCAGTTAAACTCTGTTTCCCATCAGTTAGATCACCTCCAGTGACTCTAGAATTATTTTGGATGATTCATGGGAACATGGGTACCTTTGCTCACCTAACCATTAATTTAACTGATTGTAACTGAGTGTAACTAGTTATTAACTAATTTAGTGATATATAGTTTCACTAGTTATCTATTTATGGTGATTCTTTCACTCCTAGTTAGCTCTAGAGTCAGTCTAGGTTGGTAGATCCAACTTCCTGAGAAGGTAGTTGAATTCTTCAATTGATGTTGTATTATATATTCACCCATAATGTGAATAATCATTAATGGAAAATTATTCTCTTCTTTATTTATCTTTTTCAATTTATGTAAATATTGGTTTTGTCCTCGGATCTAAATGAAACATCAATCATAATATGGTATCAGAGCTTGGTCATGCTAAACAAAAATTGTCTTTCTAGTTTTGTACAGGTATTCAACTCTCTCACTAGCAGCACAACAATAGAGCATGGATCTATCTAAGATAGTAACCTTGAATTCATTCAATTATTATGACTGGAAAGGAAATATTGAGATACTATTGAGAAACATAGGTCTCTACAGAGTTACTATGGCCTTAGAAATCAAGCCTAATGCTCTTGCTAAGAAATCAAGGTGGAATAAAAGGAAGGATGAAGCTTGTGGATTTAGTTTCTCTCTCTCTCTCTCTCTCTCATAAACATATTTTTCATCTTGATGGCTTGATAGTCCCTAATGAAGTGTGGATCAAACTTGAATTCCTCTTTATAAAGAAAGATGATCTAAGAGGACATCAATTAGAGAATGAGTTGATCTCATTGATACCAAGTGAATTCGAAACCATTGAGGAATTCATCACCAAGTTTAAGTCACTTGTGATTTTTCTCAAGAAGAGTGGGATTACAAAGGAATAAGATCAGTTAATCCGTTCCATTCTATCAAATATGGGTCCGGAATACTAATTTTTTGTGTCAACATTCTATGCTACAAGCTTGCATTTCGAAATTGGAGGATTCCATCCTTGGATGAATTCATAGATTCTCTCACAGAAAAGAAAGTCAAGCTGATTCGAATGACGACTCTCAAGACCTCAAAGGATCATGCACTTGCTTCTCTTGGAAGAAAGAATCTCACGTCCAAAGGAAAGCTAAAAGTGAAGGAGAAAAATCCAAAATCAGACTCTAAAGATGAAGGTTCTAACTCTACTGATGAAGGCTCGAATTTCAAGAAGAAGGGAATCAAGAAAGGAATATCTTAGTGTACCTATTGTATAAAATATTATCACAATGAAAACTCTTGATTTGAAAAATAAAATGGGCATCATGAATTAATTTCTTGAAAGAAACAACATTGATGTGCCAAATTTTGCAAGAAGGGAAAAATCTGTTGATCCCTAGGAGCACATTAACACTGTGCAATTCAAAGGTAATCATGGTAATTCATTGGTTGTTAGAATATAGTATGTTTATGATTTATCTTATTTTTATACTCATTATGATATATCAGAATCATAAATCTTTTTTCCTTCCCTTGAAAAAATACCTATCAATCTCCCAGAGCCATCTCTTCTCAATACTAGTTTTTTACCACCAGTTTATGACTTGTCCTCATCTGAATCATTCAAGATACTTTCATATTCTTATTTATATGATTCAAAATATTATTTTCATCCTGATATTCATGTTATGACACCTTTTTCCCATCCATTTGATACTCAGAAGACCCTACAACTCCCAAACTCCTCAGTTGGAAAACTAGTCAAATCCACAGTTTCCTATATTGTATCACTAATGAAAGTTGTTATCATTTCCTTTCTTTGTATAATTGGTTGGTTTTAATTATCATTGGATATAATTTGGATTTTTTTAAAAACTTTTGGGTCTTATATAACTTTTATTATTTCGAATTTTAAATCCTTGTACTAACCAGATTTGCCAAATTGTCAATGTAGACTAGTTGAACCTAGTATTCCTACTGTAACTCAACTGGATTTTGGAGCCACTATACCTTGGTTTATTGCTGCTCCATATGAATTAAATTATGATATATCAGAGCCTAATAATATATATTATAGAATCATAAATTTTTCACATCAATTTGGAAATAAAGTTCATGATCGGGTTCACCAGTATGCAGCTAAACTAGAAATTGTGCCTGCCAATTTCATTGATGTTATTTGGTTTGGAGATGATTACACATATATCTTTTCCATATCTTATTTTATGTTCAGATCTGATATTTTATGTTTTCACATCAAAAAGCACTCATTTGACGCTCCTTCATCACCAGAAGATGGCTACAAGGGGATTCTCCTCGTGCTTTTTGTCTACACAACAATGGAAATTTGATACATGATCAAGGAATCTACAACAAATCTACAAAGTTTTTCACAAAGAAGCAGTACATCCAACTTATTCAAATGAAGAAAAAAGTTAGAGTGAAGATATTTATTTAAATTCTGTGCTATGTCCATTTTTTAGGAAGGATTTTCCCCATGAGGTTTTTCCTTTTCCCTCAATTTTTTCCATGGACACATAATTCTTTACATTTAGATTGTAATGGGTAACCTTTGGTCTTAGTTATCAGGGCCCAGGTAGTCCAAGTTAGGACTAAATGGGGGTGTTAGTATTATTAATCCTCCCTTTGTCTCCTTTTTTAACACATTGAGTCTATTTTCTTAATTTACCTAGCTTAGGATGTCTCATCACTTTACCACTGCATGGGGTGTTAGATTTTAAACATTAAGCTAGCATATCATTAGGATCTTTAACTGAGAGAAAAAAAAGCACAGCAATCGAACAAAAGAGACAATGAACCTAGTGTTTTTCCTCGAGGAAACCATAAATGGAGATAACCCCGCAACTTCATTAGAGATAGAATCAGCACCAAAGTGAAACCCAAAAATAGTAAGATGATTTCTTGATAGTAGTAACCTCTTTCTTCCTTTCCCCAGTGTCTTTCTCTTCCTCAGATATGCGCTACAACTGAGTGTGAGTGAGTGTGTGATAAATACAGAGTCTAGCTCTCTATTTATACTAATTTTTTACTTGACTAAACCCAACTAGGGCTGACTTCACTAGGTGAGTCTAATAACCCTAGTGCCACGGAACTGCGGGGACTTTAACTCTTAGACAATAGGAGAGTTAACCACCTTGACTTGACATGACTTGTTTACATTATAGAAACTTCTTGATAGGAACATCGGGGTATGACATGACTCAAGTACATTACAAATACATCTCGAAATAAACATTGGGTTACAACACATAAGAAATACAAGTGAATACATTCCAAACTTACAATTACATCAACACTCCCTCTTAACTAGGAAGGTATTCTCTCGACACAATTTATCAGCACAAGTCTTCTTCTTTGTATCATCTGGATCATCATTGAGTATTCATCATATTCACCTTCAATTCATCTCTATTTTCAAGTCATATTCATCTTCAAGTCATATTCACCTGACTCTGGATCATCACTCGATCTAGATCATCGTCACTGGATCTGTATCATCCTTTGATCTGGATCATCTCTGGAGCATCATCTCTGAATCTAGATCATCCCTCGATCTGGATCATCTCTACTGGATCATCAACACTAAATCTTCATGGGTGCTATCTCATGATTCTTCTCATCATAGGAAGTTCTACAAAGCTAGCCCTTTTTCATGCTAGTTGTAGGCCTACCCTCTGTGTAGGTCTTTTCCAGCACTTATATCTGACCCTAAGTCAGAATGGCCCACCCAGCACTTATATTTGATCATGTAGGAACCAATCCTATAATCATATCAAAAAGGAAACGCCCAACACTCACATCTGACCATGTGGGAACACCCCCCACAACCCTGTCAGAAAGGCCCAACACTCACATATGTCAACCAATGATCGGAAAGGCCCAACACTTACACTTGGCCATGCAAGGAACCAATCCTCCATGCCAAAAGGATCTGCACTTACATCTGAAAACCAATGTAAAAAATGATCAGCACTTATATTCAACCATGCAAGGAACCAATCCTTCATGCCAAAAGGGCTTTGCACTTATATCTGACAAACAATGTCAGAAGGGTGTACACTCACATCTGATCATGTAGGAACCAATCCTACAGTCCTATCAGAATGGCCCCCAGTCCCAGACTGAGCTACCTGGTAATTGACCAGGAACCTCCATTCCCAGAATGGCATTCAACGTTTACTTCTGATCATGTAGGAACCAATACTACAGTCAAATCAGAATGGCTCAGCACTCACATCTGACATGGAAGGAACCAATCCTCTCAACATGAAAGAATGGCTCATCCCTTACATCTAAACATGGAAGGAATGAATCCTCTCACCATGTCAGAATGACTATGGGTCTCATCATTTTTCCTTGAAGGAAACCTCGATCTGGAGAACACCAAGCTTCTCCCTAAAGTACTTGAACTTCACCCTAGCTAATGGTTTTGTCAACACATCAGCTATCTGTTCCTCTGTCACAACATACTAGAGCTTCACTACTCCCCTCTGCACCATATACCTAATATAGTGATACTTTATCTTGATATGCTTCGACTTGTCATGGAACACTGGATTCTCTGACAACTTCATGCAACTTTGGTTGTCACAATGTATACAAGTAGAATCCATCTAGAGATCAAATAAATCAGATAGTAGCTTCCGCAACCATACTACCTCACAACTAGCTGAACAAGCTACGACATACTCTGCTTCAGATGTACTCAGTGCCACAGGATTGCTTCCTTCTAAACCAAGAGATCACACCTGATCCCATACTAAAGAAACATCCTAAAGTGCACTTCCTACCCAATATGAATCAACATAACCTTCTAGGTTAATCTTTTGATTCACCTCATACTTGAGCCTTTAATCAATTGTACCCCTCAGGTACCTTAGAATATGCTTTGCAACAGTCAAGTGAACATGTCTCGAATCTATCAAGAACTGGCTCAAGGTTTTCACAGCAAAGCAAATATCTAGTCTCATGTTCTTCAGGTACATTAAGGACCCAATCATCTAATGATACATCATAGCATCAACTGCTTCTGATGAAGCATCACTCAATAGCTTCAGGTTCGATGCCATAGGTGTGGTCATGGCCTTGCAGTCCATCATCCCAAACCTTTTCAGGATATCTACTACATACTTCCCTTGTCCAAGGGAGATTCCATCTGCATTCTGCCACACCTCCATAGCTAGAAAATAATGCATCATTCCCAAGTCCTTCATTTCAAAATTGGCAGCAAGCTTTCTCTTCGTATCAGCAATCAACCCATCCATACCTATTACAAACAGATCATCTACATACAGTAGGAGCATCACCGGGTTGCCATCTTCAACCTTGTAGTAAAGGTTGGAATCTGCCACTACTCTTGGTAAAGTCCAAACTGGATAGAAAGCTGTAAAATATGTCGTACCATGTCCTGGGTTCCTGTTTCAAACCATACATGGATTTCTTCAATCTGCACACATGAGACTCCCTGTCATGTGTCTCAAAACCAAGTGGCTCTTCTACATACACTTCTTCTTCCACCACAACATTCAAGAAAGCAGTCTTGACATCCATTTGGTGTATCTTCCATTTCATCACTGTAGCCAAAGCAAGTACCGATCTGATGGAATTGTATATGGCTACAGGTGCAAAGTTTTCTTCATAATCTATTCCTTCTTTCTGGGAGAAACCACGAGCCATGAATCTTGCCTTATATTTCTCTATGATACCATCTGCAGCATGCTTGATCTTGTAGATCCATTTAGAAGTTACAACCAACTTCCCTTCTAGTCTTGGGACAACATCCCAAACATCATTCTTCATGATCAATTGATATTCTTTGATCATAGCATCCTTCCATTCTTTCTATTCTTCTGCTTCTCCATAACTGGAAGGTTCTTCACTGATAAAGTCACGTAGTAAGGCTACATATCCGGAGCAAGATCTAGTTCTCTTTCTTTCTCTATGATTCTCTTCTGAAGCCCCATATCTTTCTGCACCTTGGATAATTTCTCGTACCCAAGTAGGTTTCCTCTTGCGAGGATTCTTCTCTTGAGGTGGATCTATAGCTCTTTGTGGTTCTTCAAATTCTTGATCTTCTTCTTGAATTTCTTCGTTCATGGTTGTATCATGAATTCTGGGTGCTTCTGCTTCTTCAGTATCTTCAGTAGGTCTCTTTTTGGATTTGTTGTAAGTTGTGTCTTCATCAAATGTTACATCCATGCTGATGTCGATATTCTTATATACTGGGAAGTATATTCTATAAGCCTTCGAGCTTTCAGAGTATCCCACAAATATACCCTTCTTTCCTGAAGGATCTAGTTTTGTTCTCTTCTCTTTTGGAATGTGTATGTACGCTGGACAATGGAATATTCTAAGATGTCTAACTTCTGGTTTCTTGCTGGAGAAGACTTCTTCAGGAGTCTTGTTCTCGAGTACTCTGTTTGGAGTGTGGTTCTGTACATACATCGTTGCTCTAGAAGCTTCTGCCCATAGATGCATAGGAAGATCTTGATCATGAAGCATTGCTCTTGCAACTTCCATGATAGTTTTATTCTTTCTTTTTGCAACCCCATTCTGTTGTGGATTATAAGGAGTGGAAAAGTCACTCTTAATCCCTGATTCTTTGCATAATTATTTGAATTCATTTCATGTGAATTCTCCACCATTATCTGATCGAAAGGTCTTGATCTTCTTTTCTGTGTGGTTCTTGATCAAGGCTTTGAATTCCTTGAACTTGCTGAAAACTTCATCTTTGTTCTTCATGAAGTAAATCCATGTCTTCCTATAAAAGTCATCAATGAAAGAAACATAGTATACATACCCACTTAGTGAACTTGATGACATTTGTCCGCATACATCGGAGTGGATGATTTCCAAGATTCCTTTTTCCTTGCTCTCGCTACTTGGAAATGTCTTCTTTGTATTCTTTCCTTTCGCACATCCTTTGCAGACCCCTTCATGTTTTGCTTGGATTTATGGAAAACCTTCAATAGCTTTCCTTGTAAGTGGTAGTGCTCTATAATGCACATGTGCAAGCCTTCTATGAAAAATTTCATTTGGCTCTACTGTGTCATGGACCATAGCTTTTTTTGGATGGCCCTTCAGTTTGTATAAACCTCTTTCTTGTTCTCTAATTACTATTGCGTCATCAATAGTCTTTCTTATTAACCACATGGGGACTTGTCCATCTACAAATGCAACCCTCATGCCTTTTGCATCCAATGTTGATATGGATAGAATATTTTTCTTCAGTCCTGGTACAAACAAGACATCCTTCATTTTCATAGACTTTTCGGAGTCTAGCTTGTAGGAGGATTCACCACTAACTTTTATGGGATATTGGTAGTCATCCCCAAGCTTCATCTTATGGGGTGAATTATGTTCAGATAGCTTCTCAAAGGATTCCTTGAAACCTGTCATGTGCTTGGAAGCCCCACTGTCAATAAGCCAATCTTTTCTTCCATGTGTGACAGTTCCCGTGAGAGTGGAGATCAGAACATATCCATCTTCAGTTGAAGAGTCCTCACTTTCTTGTTTTACTCTCTTCCTGGGAGGATCATCATCCTTAGCAATTTGAGCATGATGTCTTCTTTTGGAGTTCTTCTTCTTCTTGGATCCATTCTTATTCATGGGACAATTTCAAGCAAAGTGTCCTATTTCATCGTATGTATAACATCTGAGTTTGGATGAATCCCTTATTGCAATGCTATGTTTCTGATGAGAATGCTTACCTTGGTGATGATGATTTTCCATTCTTCCTTTCTTGGAGTGTACTGTGAGAGCTTGATCTTCACTTCCCATCTTTTCTTCTCAAGTTGCTATCGAAGCTTCTTCTTGAGAACATTCTTCCCATAGTCTATTGAACTTGACCAACTTCTTTCTAGCATAGATTCCTTTGATGAAAGAATCCCATGACCTAGGGAGTCCATTCAACGTTGTCATCACAATTTTTGCATTCTCCACTTCTTCATCTGCTGCTTCCAGTTGTTCTTTGATCTGGGAGACCCTTGTGAAGTATGCCTGGATGGTCTCCTCATTTTGGATCTTTACATTCTTCAAATGGTTCCTTAGAGTCATCTTTTGATTGATGTTCTTCCCTTGAAATAGTCTGGTTAAGTCATCAAACATGGCTTTAGGTGTCTTGAGGGAGGACACCTATGGAATGAGGTGATCCTTGATTGAATATGTAATGAGCCTCTTTTCCATAACCAACTTCTTCTTATGCAAGGCCTTGGCCTCATCTCCCTCTGGAACTGGAACCTCCTCATCGATGTAGGAGTCCAACTCATTTTCTTCGAGGACCAGGGAGATCTTATACTTCCAGGCTCAGAAGTTATCAACTCCCTCAAGCTTATCATCAAGCTTGGTATGATGAGACATCTTAATTGAGAACCTAAAATGGAAATACAAAATATTTAGATCTTACCAGGTCAAGATGTCAGATTTGGATTTGGAGCTGAAATCCTGCAGTGTTGGTTCAGGAGCAGATTAGGGTTTTTATTTTCTGGAGTTCTATGCAACCAAATTCTTTGAATTTGATCCCTAACTTCAATTTTGGGGGGAGATCAATCCAGGCCTGGACTCACTGAAAAATTCCACTTCTGTGACAAGCCCTAATTTTTGGCAGCAGTGTCGGGTCCAAAACTGAAAAATCTCAGAATTGGATTCTGCTTCGACAGAAAGATGCGCCCTAGGGAGAAGAGTTATTCCACCCTACCTTTGCTGAAAATTTGTGGAGAGAGATCCACAAAATAGGAAGCCCTAGTTCCTGCAGCTGCATAATGTCTTCTTTTGAGGTTAGCTCTGATACCATGTTATATTTTAAACATTAAGCTAGCATATCATTAGGATATTTAACTAAGAGAACAACAAGCATAGAAATCGAACACAAGAGACAATGAACATAGTGTTTTTCCTCAGGGAAACCATAAATGGAGAAAACCCCGCAACTTCCTCAGAGATAGAATTAGCACCAAAGTGAAACCCAAAAATAGTAAGATGATCTCCTCATGGCAGTAACATTTTTCTTCCTTGCCCCAATGTATTTCTCTTCCTCAGCTATGCACTACAACTGAGTGAGAGTGAATGTGTGATAAATAGAGAGGCTAGCTCTCTATTTATAATAATTTTCGACTTAACTAAGCCCAACTAGGGCCAACTTCACTAGGTGAGTCTAATAACCCTAGTGCCCTAGAACTACGGGGACTTTAACCCTTAGACAATAGGAGAGTTAACCACCTTGACTTGACATGACTTGTTTACATTATAGAAAATTCCCGATAGGAACATTGGGGCATGACATGACTCAAGTACATTACAAATACATCCTAGAATAAACAACGGGTTACAATACATAACAAATACAAGTGAATACATTCCGAAGTTATAATTACATCAACATGGGGGACATGACTAATGGAAAAATACCACTTACTGCACCTATTTGCATGCATTCTGGAGCTGTATGGATCAATCTCTATTTTATAGGAACCCACTCAGAGTTCCACCAGTAGTGTCCAGTAATTCACCCCAGTAGGTCATTAATTATCTTCAGTTAAACTCTGATTCCCATCAGTTAGATCACCTCTAGTGACTCTAGCACCAGTTTGCATGATTCATGGGACATTGGTGCCTTCTCTCACCTAACCATTCAGTTAACTAATTGTAATTGGTTATTAACTGATTTAGTGATTTGTAGTTGCACTAGTTAGCTATTTATGGTGATTCTTTCACTCCTAGTTAGCTCTAGAGTTATTCTAGGTTGGTAGATCCAACTGCCTAAGAAGGTATTCAAATTCTTCAATTAATGTTGTTAGTATATATTCACCCATAATGTGATTAATAATTAACGAAAAATTATTCTCTTTTTTATTTCTCTTGTGCAATTTATGTGAAGATTTTTTTTGGCCCCATATTTAAATGGCACAACAATTCTAATAGGGATATTAGATGACCTAGAACAACTCCTTGTGTAACCATCATCTTGCATTTTTCACTACTAAGACATAGGTTTACTTCTTTGCACCTTGTAATTACTTTTTCCAGATTAATCAAAGCTTCTTCAAAATCTCCACCATGACAGGTAGATTCATCCATAAAAGATTCCATGGTTTCATTAATAAGATATGCAAAAATGTCGAGGACAACACATTGAAATGTGGAGGGGGCATTGCATAATATGAAAGGTAGCACATGGTATGTGAAATTTCCACATGTGCATGTAAATGTTGTTTTCTCTTGATCTATTGGTGCTATACTAATATGACTGTAGCCACCAAACCCATCCATCAAAGGAGAAATAATTTTTTCCTGCAAGTGTTTCCAACACCTGATCGAGAAAAGGTAATGGAAAATGATTCATATGTGTATCTTTATCCATCTCTTTATAATCAACACAGATGCACTATTTTCTGTTCTTCTTAGGAACTATGACCAGCGGGGACACACATTTGTTGTCAGAGATAGGATAGATAAATTTTGCAGCCAACAACTTTTGAATCTCATCTTTGACCACCTCCCTTAATGCAGGATTCATTCTGTGCTAAGGTCTCCTAATAGTTCTGCAGTCTTTCTTTGTATAAATATGATGTATACACAAATGAGGGTGGAGGCCCTCATGTTATTGTAATCCTAGGAGAATGTATTTTTATGTTTCTTTAATATAGAGATAAGCATATTTGTTTGCTGATATGACAATGTGGAGCTGATATTTAATGTCTTTCTAGTTTCAATTTCCACTTAATTGTAGAATCAACAAGAATCCTGGAATTAGTATCAGGGGTCACAAATGAAGTTGAGATGTTGGTTTGCTGGGTAGAAAACACTAGATTAAAAACTCCCTAAAATCTAAAGAAGGGGTGGAATTTGTCATAAACTGACTTATCAGGTCATCTTATCTTGGTTATTATGCTGCAAGATATTGTTAAATCATGTAATGTTGTAAAGATTTGTCTTCTTGATCAAATTCCTCATCTCCTTGCCATAAGGAGAGTTCTTGTTGCATCGTTGGTTTTGTAGGGGGATATAGTTTAAGTTCATTGATAGAATTACCATGGGATTATCTACATATTTACTAATCGACATCCATAATAAGCATCAGCTATGGCCAACCATGGTTGTCCTAGATTCAAAGGATGACCTACCAAGTTTGATTTTGTCTACAGAACCATAAAATACGTCGGATATTCTCATGAATCCACTAAAACGACAACATCTTCTATAATTCATTTAGGTCTTACAAAATATTGGTCAACCAGATGTAGAACAATAGTAGTTTGTTGAAGATCAGTGAGGCCTAGTCTCTCCATTGTCTGTTTAGTCATTACATTGATAGGTTCTCACAAGTCTATCAATGTCTTGGAGAGAGAAATTCCATTTATTTGTACCTCAACAATGGGACTATCGGAGTCAGAGTACTTAGCAACAAGAGTGTTCCCCAGTCCTACCACATGGACTATTGGGGGATATTTCCTCTTTCTTCCCAGTTTCCTCAAACATAACTATCTAACGACTTTTGAATAAATGGGAATGTCTTTAATGGATTGGAATAGTGGAATACTCAAAGAGACATTTCGTAATCCTCCCAAAAGATAAAATTTCGGTTGAGGGATTAGTTTTTTTACAATTAAATGCTCATGGTATGGTGGATTCTTTTTTCTCTATTTCTTATAGTTTCTTATGTAATGTTGGTGGGATATTATCTTTATATTGAACTAGTGAGGTCTCTAGTGTCTCTTCATTTCCTTCTTCTGTAATTATGGGAGAAGTAGTTTTATTGATATTCCTACCAAAGCGCAATTGGATGTCATGGTAGGCGACCATGGAAATGGAATAGGATGGGTAATTCAGTAGTTTGACAACCATTACAGATTGTACAAAATTATTATTGGGGTTAGGAGGGTCCTATGCAGAAAGAAGTATTCTAGGAGGTGTTTTTTTTAGTGGTAATGTTAACTGGGGTTGTGGAGGATATTGCATTAATGGTTGTACTGGTTGAAATTGGAATTGATGGGTGGGTTTCACTTGAGTAATTTGTGGTTGGATTTATTTTTGATTTCCAAATCCTGGAATTCTCCTATTTGGTTTCCAAGGGTTGTTTTGTGAGTATGGAGGTTCCTACATTTGTTGTGGCATAGGAGGATACCAAGGTTAAGAGTTTTATGGAACTTGTGAGGTTTGTGATTGGTGTAATTGAGCGTTATCCTAATAAGTATTACATGAGTACATAGGATCTAGCACCATACCTAAGGGTCAAGGTTTCCATGGGATATTTTGGGATATAAATCAAATGAATTCTACATTTGTTCCATATTTTTCATACATATCCTCTAGTCCTAGTAGCAAAGGGAATTATTTTGTAGGATTCTCCTGGTCGCAAAGAATGCTTTATAGTGGGAATTTCTTGAGGGGATGCCTTTTTCTGCATTTAGTGAAAAAGAATGGGAAATGATCAATATTCCTCTTCTTGCCTTTTCTTTTCTTGAAGGGAATCCAATTGAGAACTCAGAGAGATAAGTATATCCATTTTAAAATCCTCCAAGAGGTTGCCAATATCCATTCTTGAAACTCCTTCCCTTGAAGTATTGGTGGTTCTATTTACTACATCCCTTTCCCCTCATCCAGATCTGCAGGCATTCCTTGAATATATTCTATATAGGTCACATATTTATGCATACTTTAGCATGGACACATTCCCTACACCCATTAAATTTAAAATCTCAATGCAATCATCCATAATTCCTCGTAAGAGGAGAATTTTCAATGTATCATCGTTCAATGCACTCTATCTTGATCTTTGCATATTATACTGAAATCTCTCCATGTAGTCCTCTAAGTTTTTGTCCTCTTACTGGGTCATTTTAAAAATTGCTTCCTTCCTATACTTATCCTTACAATATTCTTGATATTTATCTATGTTAGAATAATCAACCCATAGTTACCTACATTTGACATTAATTAATCATTTTTGTCTTATTACCTAGATTCCTAGATTCCATTCTATGCTAGTTGTCTTCCACATGTCCTAGAAGTCAACACATGCTAAAAATGGGTCATGGAGCACTTGGGAAACATCCTGGAATCAAATTTTAGCAAGTATGCTTTTATTTGTGGTTACTAAAGCACAATTCTACTTTTTATAAAAGTATTAAATTGAGCACATAGATCTATGGACAAACACACAACTCACAAAATAGATCACACAATTCACTCAGCAATTGAAGAATGAAACAGTGCAAAAATGGCTTGCAGCTGTGAATGATTTCATTAATAAAAAAAAGTAATTAGATAATAATTACAATGAAGTACAATGTCTTTAATAGCCACATGAAATTCAAATCCACATGAGGAAATTCAAATTGATAAACTCTACTTGACTGTAGGTAACTAAGACCTTGTCTAAATCACTATCGGGGGACTCAATAGTTAACTGACCTTGTCTAAACCATAACCAGAGTTCATCGGAGCTCTAAAACACAAATCAAGTGTTACATTTAGTGTTGAATAAGGCTAACTAACTGTGGTAGGTGAGAAATGCACCCCTCCTAAGTGCATTCATGTAAACCTAGCGCTAACTGAATGTAGAGGACTATAACTGAATGTAACTGAATCCTAACTTAGCTTGACTAGACATTAACTGATCTGAACTGACCTTGGTTGGTTTTGACACTCCCAGTGGCTCCTAAATTGTAGGGATTGGTCTAGGAAGCTCCTAAAATGATGCAATTAAGTGCAATCAGTGGCACTAAGCCTCAATTAGTGTTCCCCACACTTTAGTAACTTAAACATGTGCCCCAATTAGGCCAAGTGGACCCAATGGTGCTAATGACTATAAATAGACTGGATGGACTCCCGATTTAGACATGACTCCTGATTTAGACACATGACCAAATTTGGATAAGGGAGGATTAATAATCCTAACACCCTCCCTGAATGCTAAATTGGAAAATCTATGGGCCTTGGTAACTAAGACCATAGGTCACCCATAACATCAAGTAAAATAAATTAACTACTTAATACAAGGAGCTGGGGGAAAAACCAAATGGGAAAAAATCTCCCCCTCTATCTAAGCAGGTAGAATCAGGTCTCAAGTTTGAAAAAATTGAAAATATGTTGCTGCAATATTCATATCTATGAGGTAGCAAAGCAGCATGCATGGTTTGTTATGCACAGGTATTATGGGGCCTGGCATGTACACTTCTCCTTCTTCTCCAAAAATGATGATGGAAGGAAGGAGGAATGTAACCTTTGTCTCTTGCTAAATGAAGAGGTGTATGATCATATCCATTCTTCTGAATGTAGTGAGACTGAGCCCTTGCCATATAGCATCTTACAGGGAGTCTATTGCATCTCTCTAAAGGAGGTAATATTGCATGGCATAGCACAAGGGTCTTTCCTTTCTGAGTGTCAGGTGAGTTTCCAATCATCTTCCTAGCTTCCAGTTTGAAAGTAGGGACTGAATCTAGATCCGAGTCACCCTGAATCTCAATATCATAAACTAATAAAGATGGATCTGCAATACTAGTAGAAGCTTTAAAAGAAGTAGATGCAATAATTTTACCTTCCCTTGCAAGTGTCTACTGAGAGTGCACTGGTTCTGAAGGAGGCATGAAATGTGAGAACTCATATGATTTTGAAGCATGATTTGAAGTACCCTTTTCTATTATGCTCCCATTAGATATATATGTGGTCTCCACTAAGTTAGGACCAAATATCACTCGCTTCAGAGATCCAGTATGGGTCATCTGATAGACAGATAACAGGTTTGAAGCTAGGGAGGGAACAAATAGCACATATTTGAACATTCCATGTTCAAGCTTGACAGAGCCCTTCCATTTTGTTTTTACTTTATTGTTATTTCCCATCCGAATACTAGGACCATCAAAGGACTGAAAAGAAGAGAATGATTCTCTGGATGTAGCCATATGGTTGGAAGCTCCAGAATCAATGAGGAAGACATGTGCTGATTTGCAGCAAGGCTTCAGTGCACGAATTTTCCTTTGGTATTCTTCATCTTCTTCTTCTTCAAATTCATCCTTCCTTGTGCTAGTAGGTATAGAAATGTTATGTTTCCTCGAAATAGATCCATTTCATCAAGTTGTCTTCTCATACATGATATTTTTGAATGAAAGCCCCTTCCACAGTAAGAGCAGAGGACCTTGCCTTTGCCATTCTTCTTGCTTCTCTTCAAACCTGAAGGCTCTTTGGACTACTCTTTCTTCACAGGAGACTCATATCTTTGCTTCCCTTTTTCATTCAATACCTTATCTCCTCTTGCAACCAGAGCTAGATCTTTGGAAGATCGAATGATCCCCATTTGGATCAATTTATCATACTCAGAAATAAGAGATTGGATGAAGGCATTAAGAGTGGGCATCTTCCAATTTGGAGTAGTGAGCGTTATTGTTTTTAAGGTAGATACAAATACTGAGTAGTCTACATTGAGATTTGTGAGAATGGAAAGGATGAGCTGATCTTCATCCTTCTCCACTTTACATTGCTTCAACTGATATATCCGGTTCTTGAACTTTGTGAAGAATTCATTCATTGATTCGAAATTGGATGTATTAAGAGTGATCAGATCATTTTCTAGCTGATGGATCCTCATCTTATCCTGCTTATCAAATAAGGACGCAAGCTTGTCCCAAACCTCCTTGGGAGTCTTCAATCCTTGGATGTGGAATTGAATATCTCTAGAGACTGAGGAGAGAAAGTGTCCATGGGCTTCATCAAGCCTGTTCATGTACTTTTATTTATCTTTATCTGAAGTTGGCTCTGCCTCTATTTCTTCTATGAGTCTGAAGAGCTTCTTGGTGCGGAGCATTACCACCATGTCTTCCTTCCACTGCTGATAGTTGAAGGGAGAGAGAGGCTCTACTAGATGAGCCATTTTGAATGCAGTAAGAGGGACTGAGCTACTATAGTGAATGCTGTAAGAAAAGTTGATAACCTGTAACACAATCAAACATAAAAATTAAGGATAATAGTTTACACTTTTGGAATTTCCTTCACACCTAGCATAGTTGATCAAGCAATCTTTATCAACAATTTATTAACTTGGGATATTAAGTGGTAAATTCTTCGCTTCTGGTGCAGTACTGGAAGGAGCAATTTTCTCAAAAAAAATGATCCAGCTAGAGATCTAAGGAGGAGAGGTGTCTTGTCTACTGAGGCTCTGATACCATATTAAATTGAGCACATATATCTATGGACAAACACACAACTCACAAAATAGATCACACAATTTACTCAGCAATTGAAGAATGAAACAGTGCAAAAGTGGCTTGCTGCTGTGAATGCTTTCATTAATAAAAAAAGTAATCAAATACTAATTAAAATGAATTACAATGGCTTTAATAGCCACATGAAATTCAAATCTACATGAGGAAATTTTAATTGATAGACTCTACTTGACTGTAGGTAACTAATACCTTGTCTAAATCACTATCTGAGGACTCAATAGTTAACTGACCTTGTCTGAACCATAACCGGTGTTCATCAAAGCTCTAAAACACAACTCAAGTGTTAAATTTAGTGTTGAATAAGGCTAACTTATTGTGGTAGGTGAGAAATGTGCCCCTCCTGAGTGCAGTCATGTAAACCTAGCACTAACTGAATGTAGAGGACTAGAACTGAATGTAACTGACTCCTAACTTAGCTTGACTAGTCATTAACTGAACTGAACTAACCTTGGTTGGTTTTGGCACTCCCAGTGGCTCCTAAATTGTAGGTATTGGTCTAGTAAGTTCCTAAACTGATGCAATTAAGTGCAATCAATGGCAGTAAGCCTCAATTAGTGTTCCCCACACTTTAGTAACTGAAACATGTGCCCCAATTAGGCCAAGTGGACCCAATGGTGCTAATGAATATAAATAGAATGGATGGACTCCTGATTTAGACATGAATCCTGATTTAGACATATGACCAAATTTGGACAAGGGAGGATTAATAATCCTAATAGAAAGCTGCCTTTCTTTATAGTAGTTTTAAGGCAAAAGGAAAAGCTAGTCTAGGTGTAGTTGCCTTGTTTTTTTCCCAGATTTCCCTCCCTTTTTTTCTCCAATTAAAGGCATGAATGATTTGTATTTCCATCACTCTTTATCTTTTCCACTTGCTTTAGCAATTTTGTGAGCATCTTCATAGATTTGGAAACTACTTTATGCACCTATGGGGTATTTGAGTAGTTTGGTAAGCCTGCTTTTTGACCAATTCAAATAACATCCTTATGCTTTCAAACCATTCATGTAATTATATATTTGAGCATCCTATTACTTCATAAGGTTGGATACTATACACTTACTCAATCCATATTCGTGTTATGCTCCAATTTCAGTCTCCTTTGGTGTGAATTTCGCATGTTTGATTAGCAATTTTGTGAGTGTTATTGTTATATCACCTAGGTTCAATTTCCACATGGTATCAAATCCTTTGTATATCTATTTATATTCTTCCATATTTCTATTGCAGGTTTGATATATTCACTGGGAGAGCATTCTGCTGACTAGAGGGCACAGTTACTGAGCTATGGACCAATCTCAGAAGATCATCTTGACTGCATTCAATTTATTTGAGTGGAAAGCTGAGATGGAGAAAATTTTAAGAGATAAAGGTATATACAAGGTTACCATGGAAATTGAGGCAGAGCCCAATGTAGCTATAGAGAAAATTAAATGGCACAACAAGAGGGATGAGGCCTATGGTCTTTTGTGTCTGAGCATTTCAAGAGACCTCCTCTTCCATCTTGATGGATTGAAATCACCTAATGAGGTTTGGGAGAATCTTGTAGAGATTTTTGGAAAGACATATGAGATAAGAGGAAATCAAATAAAAAATGATCTGATTTCCTTGAGTGCCAGTAGCTTTGAATAATTACAACTCTACTTTTCCAAGTTTAAGTCCCTCATTTTCCAGCTATAACAGTGTGGGATTGAAAAGAATAAAGAGAAACTAGTCTTGGACATACTCTCTAAGCTTGTTCATGACTACTCAGTGTTTTTTTTACCTTCCATGCCACCAAGTTGACAACATGATCTTGGAAGATGCCTAATCTTGTAGAGTTCATGGAATCGCTCACCCAGGAGCAAGATAAGTTGGTGATGATGGGCACCATCAAAAATTTGAAAGACCAAGATTTGGTTGCTGTAGATTCAAGGGTGGATTCAAAAGACAAGAAAAAATCTAATAATCCACCTAAGAAAAAGAGAGGAAAGTCAAAGTCTCAAGAGGAGCCCCAAGGCTCCAAGAAGAACTCCCAGAAGAAGAAGAATAAAGGAGAAATGAGCAAATGCGCATACTGCAGTTAGGGATATCATCCTAAGATATCTTGTATGAAGAAGCAAATTGACATGTTCACCCAACTCCTGGAGAAGAATAACATCTCCCTTCCCAATTTCTTAAAGAAGAGGGAAGGAGGATCAAATTCAGAAGACAGAGAGAGAGTACATGCCTTGGTTGCGGGCACATCAAGCTCACCTAACTTCATCATTGATTTTGGAGCTTCCATAAATATGGTTTCGAAAAGGGAGACATTCTCCTCTCTTGAAATGTCAAAAGGTACACCAATAGTTTTGGGAGATGACTCTCTCATTGACAGTTTGGGGAAGGGTAGGATTGATCTTGACCATGGTAATTTCAATAATGTGTTGTATGTTCTAGGTCTTGCCTCTAATCTCTTGTTAGTGTATCATATGAATTACACTGGGTCTCCAAATAATTTCATCTTCTCCCCTAATGATGTTGAAATCACTAATATTTTGAATGGTAAATTCATAGCAAAAGGTGTTGTTGATCACACTTCAAAGGTATACAAGTTTTCCCATTTTCTACCCTACTCAAACCTCTCTGCTCTTCTGATTCATGCTAATGAAGCAAGCAAGATTTTGCATGAAATATTTGGCCATATGAACTATAAGTATATTTCTGACCTGAGTGAAAAAGATATGGTCATAGGGTTACCAAAGATCAAGTTTTCTAAGGGAGTTTGTCAAGGTTGTATCCTAGGAAAACACCCAGAGCACAAGTATGAGAGAGCTAGTCATGAGAGAACCTCTGCACCTATTGAGTTGATCCACAGTGATGTTGTTGGTCCATTCCCTCATATGTCCATGATTCAAGCCAAATATGTAGTCACCTTCATAGATGACTTTTCCAAGTTCTGTTGGGTCTATTTCCTAAAGCACAAATCTGAAGTTTTTGACCCCTTCAAGGTCTTTCGAGCCTTGGTTGTGAACCAGTATGAGAGGAGACTCAAGTTACTCATATCCAAAAAATGATGGTGAATATGTCAAGTCTGAGTTCATTCATTATTGAAAAGATGTAGGTATCTAGATGCAGCATTCGATCCCTTACACAGCACAGCAAAATGGTGTTGCTGAGAGAAAGAACAGATCACTGAAAGAGATGGCAACCTGCATGATGGAGGCTAAGACTTTGCCATCAAAGTTTTGGTCCGAGGCTATAAAATGTGCATCCTACATCTAAAACAGGGTTCCTCATAATCAGCTTGATGGTATTACTCATTTCGAATCTTGGAGTGGGCACAAGCTAGATGTGACCCATTTTAGAATTTTTGGCTCAAAGGCTTGGGCTAGAATTCCAACTGAAAAGAGGAAGGCTTTGCAACCCCAAAGCCAAGAGTGCCTATTTGTTGGGTATTATAAATATTCAAAAGGGTACAATCTGTTAAACTTGATCATGAAAAAATCTTTCATTGAAATAAGTGTTCAGTTCGAAGAAGAGCCTTTAGCAACAATTGAAGTTGTAGAGTCCTCTTCATCACTAGAACCATTGATTGTAAGTGAAGAGACTAATGAGTTTGGTGATTCTGATATGTATGATAATGATGATTTAATTGCATATGTTAACAGTCCTACAAGACCAAAATGGGCAGCAAATACCATTCATGCAGCTGGGAAACTAGCTAGAAATCCTAATGACACTAGGAGGATTAGATCTCAATTTGAGAGTGCCCTTTGTGTGAAAGATCCTCTATTTGATGAGATGTGATATCTGATGGTTGAATTATATCTATGGACATATGAATATGCAGAACATGATCCAATATGGAAAATATCCATGAAAGAATAATTCGGCTCGCTCCAGAAGAACATCACTTGGGAATGGTTGATATTCCCCCAGGGAGGAAGCTAGTTTAGTGTAAGTGGGTCTGCAAGACTAAGTTTGTTGCTGATGGTTCACCTTTGAAATATAAGGCAATATTGGTATCCAAGGCTACTCACAAGTACATGGTATTGACTACAATGAAACCTTTGCACCAGTGGAAAACATGGTCTCCATAAGGCTAGCTCTAGCCATTGCAGCTTCGAAGTAGTGGGAAGTACATCACATGGATGTGAAGTGTGCTTTCCTAAATGGAGATATCACTGAAGAGATTTAAATGAAGCAACCTGAATGGTTTGTTTCTAATCCATCTTCAATGTGCAGGTTAAATAAATCATTGTATGGGCTCAAGCAAGCCCCTGGGGCTTGGTTTGCCAAAATTGATAGATTTCTGCTGTCATTGAGTTTTGTTCAATGCAAGTCTGATACGAATGTTTATTTGAAGGTCATTCATGGTTCTTTTATGATTATTGTATTATATGTGGATGACCTACTAATTATAGGAAGTTCAAAGAAAGATATTTCCTCCTTGAATGATGCAATGAACCATGCATTTTCCATGATAGATTTGGGATTCTTGAGCCAATTCTTGGGTCTAGAAATTGCTCAATCCCAACATGAAATAAAAGTACATCAGTCCAATTATGATTCATATTTTCTCATCAAGTTCAACATGAAATATTGCAAGCCAAGCAAGACTCCATTCCATTCGGGAGTTAAGCTTGAAGAAGTAGGTTCTTCTCCTATGGTAAATAATATACTGTGTAGGAAGTTGATTGGGTGTTTTATTTATCTTACACACACTTGACTTGATTTATATTATGCAGTTAGTGTGGCTTCGAGATACATGGATTAGCCTCATGAGATCCACTGGAGAGCATCCAAGAGGATCCTAAACTTTGTTCAAGGAACAAGAACTCATGGGATCTTCTACAAAGAAAAATCTGATCTTGATTTGATTGGATTTATTGACAGTGATTGTGTAACAACTATAAAATAAATTATTATTTAGATTAGTTGATTATCTTATGAAAGGGTGTAACCCTTCAGTTTACACGCTCAAAGCCTATAAAGGCGATCTTCCCTTGTAATTATTAAATCATCCAATATATTATTATTAGTCATATTTCATTATTACAATGAAAGTTGTATTTGACTAATGAACAACCTAATTCATTTGCTCCATTTGGTATCAGAGTAGTTTCGCTCCTCGGGTGAGCTCGGATTCAGCTCCTCCCACCTTTGAGCTTGGTTTCAACTCATCTACACATCACATTCTTATGCTGCTCCATTCCAAAACCTGTCACTCTTCACATCGTTTCTCCCTCCTTCACACTCCACATCCCACTTCCTTCACGTGGTATTCTCCCTCTCACACTCCATCCCATCGGTTTCCCATCCACTCCACCACCGAAATCTCCACGCGCTACTCCTCAGCACCATCTGCTCCACTTCTACCATCCACCCCCACACTTGCATCCTCTTCTCCCCCTGCACGCCACCCCATTCTACCCCCCTACCATCTCCTCACCTCCCTTCAAACCTCCTCTCTCTTAGTGCTCCTCCCTTTTCTCTCTAGGCCATCCTACCAATTTCCCTCTAGTGCCAAATTCCCTCATCACCGCTCCACTTCCTCTCCATCCGCTCCACTTCTTCCTCTGTCCAGCGCTTCTACCATCCAACCCCGCGCCTGCATCCTCTTCTCCCCCTGTGCACCACCTCGTTCTGTGCCACTGCTACCTCCTCCACTTTGCCACCTCCATTCTCCACCGCTGTGCACCCATTCACCATGCGACCCTCTTGTCTTCCATCCACTCTCCAACCTTCGCTGCTCCTCTCCACGACCTGCATAAAAAAATATATATATTATAACATAATATAATAAAATATATTATTTCAAATATATTATAATATAATATATTTATAATAAAATATTTAAAAAAAAAATCAAATATTATATTTAATATTATAATATTTGTTTAAAAAATAAATAAAAATAAATAAATAAAACTATATACATTATATAATTTATGAAAAATAGTAATAATAATAATTAATTAATCAATTAATATATTATTATTCAATTCACCTCAAAAGCCAAAACAGCGGAAAAATACACACCTCCATATACAAGGTCCAAGACCATGGATTAACTGAAAGAGAAGATTGAAAAAATGGAGAAGGACATAAAGTCCATTGTCTCTTACCAAGAAGGCTTGAAGGAAAATATGGAAAATAACAATATATTACTCAAAGACGAGCTTGTTTTGGTACTAGAAAGAAGGCTTGATGACAAAATTAACATCCTAAATGAAAAACAAAAATACATGGATGACAAAATGAGTACCGTGATGCAAAACATAAACACCTTAACATAGAACATGAGCACCATGATGCAGAACCACAATACATTAATCAAGATGTTACAAAGGCTCATACCTAGTCCTGGCCAAGTCAGCGGTCCACACATGCTAGATGCCTCATTTTATGTTTCCACCCAGGTAACACTTGTAAAGAATCAAAAAGAATTGAAAAAAGAAATAAAGATTAACAATGCAACGCTTAAGCAAGAGATAGAAACACAAGTACTGCCAGATATGGAGGCATGATTAAACAACAAAATAGACACTATAAGTAAAATAGTAGAGAAAAGAAAAACTAAAAATCACCACCAACAATGAAGCAATTAAGATATGTCACTTTCGTTGTCTAGTAGTTCCAAGCCACCATCAAACCATAAGGCAAAAGGAAATCAACGTCGTCCTTACAAAGTGCACCCACCTAAGGAAAAAATAGAGTTGTCGAAATACAATGGGAGTGAATACCAATGCGTTTCTTGGATAAACAAAGCAGAAGAATACTTCGACATTTACAACATTCAATCTGACGAGGAGAAGGTAAAATATGCATCAATGCATATGGAAGGGTATGCCTATAATTGGTACTTATGGTGGAAGAGAGATAATTTTACCTACACCTAGAACTTGTTCAAAAATGATTTTTTTAATAGGTTTCAAGGAATCAAAGAAGATGAATTTTTCACTAAACTTACCAGACTACAACAAGTTAGAAATGTTGAGGAATTCACAGATCAATGGGAATCCTTATCGACACGAGTATTTGGGTTGTCTAACAAGCAAAGACTCGAAACCTATTTAGGAGGTCTTAAACCATACCTCCAAAAAGAGTTAAAGTTGCATGACATACCTAACGTAGAAGTGGCAAGACATAAAGCAAAAGCCACATAATGCAAATTGGAAGGAATTAAAACAAGAGGCAATAACCATTATCGGCAAGAAAAAGAGACACAATGTAGGTACTGTGAAGATACTTGGTCACCCAGTCATCAATGCAACAAACCTCAATCATATGCCTATGAAATGGAAAATAGATCGAATTCATCTAACAGTTACGCTGATAATAGAAAAAGGAAGAAAAACATAAGTCGTCGATGCGATGATGATTGGACCCCTGGTCATAAATGTATGAACAATGAGACAATACAGTGCAAAATCATCAATGGAAAGGAAGTGCAAGTCTCTGCACAGGAGACCTCGTCCAATTCTAATACCAACACCGAGTCATAATGAAGAATGACACTAGGAAAATATTTAAGCTTTGAGGACAAAGCTTCCTTAAAGGAAGTGGTGATGTAACAACTATAAAATAAAATATTATTTAGATTAGTTAATTATCTTATGAAAGGGTGTAATCCTTCAGTTTACATGCTCAAATACTATAAAGGTGAGCTTCCCTTGTAATTATTAAATCATCCAATATATTATTATTATTCATATTTCATTATTACAATGATAGTCGGATTCGACTAACGGACAACCGAATTCAGTTCCTTCAGATTGGGCAGGTGACAACACATATCAAAAGTCCACATCAAAATATGTGTTCATACTTGCAGAAGGACCAATTTTCTAGTCAAGCAAGAAGCAGAGTTCCATAGCACTCTCATCTACAAAAGCAAAGTATAGAGGAGTTGTAAATGTAGCAACTCGATGTTTATTGTTGCAGGGCATACTTAGAGAATGTGGCTTCAAATCAAAGTTTTCAACTATTATATACTGTGATAATCAGAGAACCATTCAAATCTGCAATGATCCAATTCAAAGACAGTGAACCAAGTACATTGAGATCCATATGCACTACATCAAAGAGCTTGTACATGATGGTACCATTGTTCTACTCTTCTGCATATCTTCAGAACAACTAGAAGACATCGTCACGAAAGTATTTTGTGAGAACACCTTCAGCAATATCAAATCATTGTTGGGGATTGTTGATCATGCTATGAAGCATGATTCATGACAAGATTTCCAAATTTTGTTCCATGTCCATGTTTAAGGGAGGATTTTTCCCACTCAGTTTTTTTCTCTTTCCTTGGTTGTATGGACAAGCAGCATGTAAAGGGTGACTAAGCTTTGTTGCTAGGCCCTATATTTTTCTAATATTTAATCATAAATTCAAGCTTAAGGGGGGGTGTTAGAATAATCAACCCATAGTTACCTACATTTGACATTAATTAAGCACTTTTGTCTTATTACCTAGATTCCTAGATTCCATTCTATGATAGTTGTCTTCCACATGTCCTAGAAGTCAACACATGCTACAAATGGGTCATGGAGTGCTTGGGAAACATCCTGGAAACCAATTTTAGCAAGTATAATTTTATTCCTAGTTACTAAAGCGCAATTCTGATTTTTATGAAAGATGCCTTTCTTTACATCAGTTTTAAGGCAAAAGGAAAAGCTAGTGTAGGTGTAACTGCCTTGTTTTTTGCCCACACCATCCTCCCTATTTTTCTCCAATTAAAGGCATGAATGAGTTGTATTTCCATCACTCTTTACCTTTCCCACTTATTCTAGAAAATTCGTGAGCATCTTCACAGATTTCAAAACTTCTTTATGCACCTATGGGGGATTTGACTAGTTTTGGTAAGCCTGCTTTTTGACCAATTCAAATAAAATCATTATTATTTCAAACCACTCATGTAATTATATATTTGAGCAGCCTATTACTTCATAAGGTTGGCTATTGTACACTTACTCAATACAGATTAGTGTTATGCTCCAATTTCAGTCTCCTTTGGTGTGAAGTTTGCATGTTTGATTAGCAATTTTGTGAGTGTTATTGTTCTATCACTTGGGTTCAATTTCCACAATATAGGAATATTTTCTTCATATGTTCCTAGGTTATGATTCTATCCCATCTTAGCCCCATGCCACCTAAGTGCCTGATTTTTCAATGTGGCTTGAAAAGGATTTAGTTTTTGTTGATATGTAACATAATCATAGCTTGCGTAGAGGACATCAAATTCAAACAGAAACATGTTTGGGTCCTCACTTTCAATACCATGGAAATTTGGCAATGCGGAAATGTGGGATATTCTTCATTTGATTTGTAAGTGTAGTCCCTAAATTTCTAATTGGAAATTTGAAGGTATTTGTCCTGATACTTGATTCTTCTCCATTAGTTTCTCCTCGGTTTATTTCCTCTCTGGTTGGAATGTTATCCCCCCTTCCATCCATATTTACCCAAAAAAATTCCAATGTAGTTGATCTAGCTGACAATGGGGAGTCAACAGATTTATGTTCCTCACTCAACTAATTGTCAACACTTAATTGATTGGAAATTTCCACTTCCTGAACAAATTATTGTTAATGAGTGAGTTCTATCACTAGCATTTCCTCATCAATGTGCATTGGTAAAACTGTTATGTCAATGGGAGTGGCAGAATGCTCAGGCCTCTCTTGCTTAGGAATTCTATTATAATGTGACCTCCTCTAAGTACGTCCTCCTATTATTGAGCTTCCATTGATTCCTGCATACTTAGTGTCTACGGGGTATTATATTCATATACAATCCTATGTGTACTATCTCTTATTCTATGCACAAATAACTGACATGATTCAAAATCACAAGGACCTGGGAAAGAAAATATTCTTGTGAAATTATATGTGCGTGTTACTCGCCCCTCCTTATAAATCACACACAATTATTTCCAAAAAGAATCATACACTACACACTCAAAAGAAAAATAAAATAAAATCGCATCCACAGAATCAAAACAATCAACCAAAATTGCAATGTCCTTGGAAGCTCCCCGACAACGGCGCCAAAATGACGAGCATTTCTTTTACCTCTTTAATCTTGAAATATGTAATTGAAATTTGTTCGTAAATTATCAATCCAGGGCCAGAAAGACTTATGAGGAACCCAACAAATTTTATGCCAGACACTATAATTCAGGTTATTTTTAATACATAGGAAGTCAATGAGTCAATAGAGCTAGATAAAAGACGTAACTATTGGTGAACGGTTCTTTAATCAAATAAATGCTACAGAAAAGCCTTACAATTGATCAAACTAGAATCATTGTTCTACCAAGTTATACTACTACCCCACAAGAAGGAATATAACAACATCTAATTCAAACAACTAATAAATTCAGTAAAAGATCAATGTTACGAAACCAACAACTAATGACAATTAAATCATAAGGGGATAATCAAGGCATAACAACATTCTTCTATCATTACCAACAAACAATAGAATTCTAAGAAACATCTAACGTAACCCTTCACCACAGAACTATTTTCTTGAATCTAACATCCACAACACATGCACTCTTCCACGTTTCAATAATAATTAAAAAAAAGAAATTACACTACTCAATCATGCCACAATTTAAGAATTCACACCAGTCTATGATCATAACACTATTTTAATTATTGAAACAATGAATAGAATATCAAACTACATATAGAAAGAAAAATCCTAAACTACAACAACACTTGTCACTAGAAGGGGCCCTGCCATCAGAGACATGAGCTAGACAAGCCACTCACTAACACGAAATTGATCAACACATCCGAAATAAAAAAAAAATTAGCATATTTATATAATATAGTCTGATTACAGAACGATTCAATATTTATGTGCAAGATGATGGCTATTTTTCCACGAAGAATATTGAAAGTTTTGATACATCAACACCCATGGGAAAATTATGAAAAAAGTGTACAATTACAACCGATTACCAAATAAACCCCATATGTTAATCCTTTCAAAGGATTTCATGATCCAATCTAGGGGATAATATCATGAAGCATGAATGTGGTTCTAAAAATAGTCCAGAATAAACAGTGAAATAGTTGGATGTCCCAACTGATTACAAATCGTTGAAGAGTTGTGTAATTGTTGAGTTGGCTGCAGAACCACTCATTCCCAAATTGGCTATGGGACCATGGATTTGTTTCATAGGTTGACCAAGATAGTGCATAATGATCAGAAGGATCACACTTTAATCACTATGAACCTGAATCGAACCATGCACTAGAGATACTTGTCTCAACTTAACTTTTACATGCATGTTGTGTATAAAATTAAGACTTATCTGCAAGCATTCAACTCTCCACAACTACCGTGTTCAACAACCATCTTCAATACCTCTTTTTGCAACCTAGAATTGTCACAATAATGAACCATGAACACCATTTATTTGGTAGGAAATTACAACAACATAACCATACTCAAATCACTAGCAAATGACAAATATTAGAGGAAAACACGATCAATACTTACAAGAGCCAAAACTTTATTAAACGTGACCAAAAGAGCTAGTGGTGGTATAGGAACAAATCAAAGAGTACATAAATGAGGAAAAATAAGAGAATAAGAAGTGTCATATGCACAACCCTTCAAGACCTAGGGCCCCTTTTAGAGAATATATAGAGTAATATTGAATTTTTTCCATGAAGTGTCATGATGGATCCTTGAGGTGGGGTACTAACCCTTGAGACCACCTTAAAAAAAGGAGATTCACAAATTAAGAATGAGTTTAAGGAGAAATGAAAAAAAGATACTAGATTATGATGAAGTGTATAAATAGAAGGCAAAAAATTTCATTTTATAATCAATGAAGTATCTCTTTCTATTGCTCAACTTTGGAGAAAAATTGCAAACCTTGTTTACGAGCAATTTCTGGGAAATTTTGAGGATTGAGGAGATTCACGAAAAAATGACATAACTTTGTCATACGATATAATAATTAAAAAAATTTGGCTGGTTGGAAATATGGTTGCGACGACTATGTGATGAATATATATAAATATTATTTTGGTTTCTATATTGTATCTTAGTATTATAATCTTGGAAAATTTATGGTTCATTATTGTGGGTTTCTCTTGTGATGGCACATGTCTTTCATGGATAGAGCTCATCTTGGATATTGGTACGTGAGCCTCTCTCTTGGTATATCTATTTGAAATCATTATATATGTTATGGGGGATATGGTCATCTTGGCATACGTATGGTATGGTTCTTGTCCATTGGTCTCCCTTGTAATGGTCATGCCTCTGATGGACTAGGGTCTATCTTGTTGCCTTGAAAATGTATGAAGTTTGTACATGTTATTTTGTTTATATATTGTAATACTTGATGGTGATATTGGCATATATGTTGGTTCATAATTTATGATGATCATGGCATAGATAGTGGTGATTTATTTGTATAGATCATGGTGATTATATGAACATATTGTATGATAATGTTGGCATATATTGTAGTGATTATCTTGGCATGGTTGATGGTTATGTTGCGGAATATGAGTCATTTCTTGGAATGTTCAATGTTTTGGAAATGCATATTATGTAAAAGTTGAGGATCCAAATTAAATCGATGGATGATTGTTTTTGGGTATATACTTGAGCTATGTATAGGTTGATATAGTGTGACAAATATTGAGACAATATGACAATGATTATGGAATAGTGACATTAATAGTGACATTGTGATAGTGGAAATGGTTGTGGCATTTTTTTGTAGAGATACACTGATTAGGACATTGTGATAGAGATAGTGATTGTGATAGGTTGACAAAGGTAGTGATATAGTGATACATTCTGAAAGAGACATCGATACAGGAACTGGGACAATGATATAGGAACAAGGCCAATGATATAGGTGGAGGGGAAAATATATAGGTAAAATTTATCGAAGACAGTGATATAGGAACATGGACAATGATATAAATGTAGGGACAAAGGTACATGGACAAGTTATCAGAGACATTGATACAATGATCATTACATATTGTTTCTTCTATTCACATCAAGGTGGTAGGATGGGTCAAGGATATGATATTGTAATCTCCTTCAGGTAGGTGCCTGAGAATTGTGAGTTTGATATAACTGAGGATTGGATTCCTCTCTATAGTTTGGATCATGTGACCTTAGGGGGTTGTCTCCTCCTTTCAGTTGGAGCTGATAAACTAGACGATTTCAGCCCTGTTCTAGTTGGTGCTATAAAATCAGAGAGTTGGAACTTCCTTCTAGTTGGTGTTGTTAAACACATTGAATGTAATCTCTATATTATAAATAACATCTTTTGTATTTTTTCCCTCAGTACCTTAGTTTCCATATAAAACTATTATGTATTGTGTATGCTTATTATGTGATGATGATATGCTTAATAAATGTAAAGGTTGATAATGTATTAATGAATGTTGTACTTTGCAAGCTTCTGATAATAAAGTTTTGAAAACTAATAAAAGGAACACACACTGATTCACCCTTGTCTCATTGGCCGGTTCGGTGTGTTCAACAGTATGTAATCTACTACCATTGAAAGGAGATTAAGAATAGCACTACATAAGTTTAAAAAATTGTTAAGGCAGTAATAGTAACTGTCAAAGGAAAGAAGGTGACCATTAAAGAGATGGAAATAAAAATTATAGATTTGGGGCTGGATCCGACAGAAGTTTCTCATGCCAAACCTCTATTGCAACAAAATGATTAATAAATTACGTACCTTAGAAATCAATTGAAGGTTCCTAGACTAAAACCAATGCAAACCATTGAGTTTCTAAAAGTTCAAGAAGAAAAAGAGAAAATTTATGAGAGAATGATGAAATTAAAGAATTTGTTAGTAGAGTGTGAGAATAAAATAAATGAATTAGACATGAAAATTGTTTCCTTAAATATTCAAGAGAAATCATTGTCTACTGACCCCATCCCTCAAGCACCATACCCCACTATAGAATATATTAATCATCACATTGAGGGGATAGAGAAATTTCCCAAAGAGTATAAAAATATAGATTTAGAAGATCAAATAGTTGATGAAATGGAAGAATATATCTCCACTCGGCACACATATGAGAGGGATAACAAAATGAATGAGATAGAGAAGGGATTGAATCAGAAGGAGAACATTATAAAAGAATTGGAAAATGAATTGGATTACATAGAAGACTCAATTAATGATTTGGAAACTAAGAGAAATGATCCAAATATCAAGTGACCAAGCTACAATTGGACATATAGGGAGAATATATTTTCAAAAGAGATAGAAAAGTGTCGTGGGACATAAAAGCCCAAGATATTATAAACAAATGGTATCATCATGAAGCGTTCCTAGATAAAATGGATACATCCAAAGAATTATAGGAAGAATTAAGCATAGTAGATACAAAACTTGGAAGCATTCTAGAATAAGAATAAAAAATAGTTGACTACTTGAATAGTATAACAAAGAGGTAATTGGAAGAGCTACAGATTGAAAAAGAAACCCCATTCAATAAAGCTAGAAAACCAAATGATTACAAAGTGTACTTTGATGAAGAGGACTTAGAACATAATAATGTCCCTCACTAAAGGAGTGTATTCCATCAAAGCTATCTTCAATGAGGTCATCAAACTAGGCCTGCCACATCCATGGGATGGAAATGGGGAATTGTATAAGAAATACAAAAATAAGGCACAATTAATACAAAATATGAATAAAGTAGTACAATTCAATGTACTATGAGTAATAAGTGGGGATGCAATATTTGATAGGCTTAGAAACGAGTTTGAGATATTGGTCAGGTTCTTAAGAACATGTTAAGAAAACTAAGACCTGTAGCATATGTGAAAAATACTAATTGTGAGATTGTAGTAGAGGCCCTAAAAAATCATCATATCCCTTGGGAAAAGAGTGGAATTTAATAGCTAAGTATCACAAGATTATTCTTACATCCCAAGGTTAGTCATTAGAACAATCATTAGGCCAAACATTGGGAATTCAATTGAACATACCTGAGTGCCACAAATTCAACAAAGTTTTATGCCACCAAGAGGAAACACGACTGTCCAAATGATGCATCAAATTTTAGGGAAAACAACTGTCATACCAATTGGGTATCCAACTATTTTAGCATATGGGAAGACATGTGTACAACCAACTAGACTGGAAAGAGGACAAATGAGAGGACAACAACACCATCCTAAAGGTACAGGGAAGGGGTCAAGTAAGAAGAAGTAGATAAAACAAAGGTTGTTTAACCATATGGAATTAAGGTGAAAATGAGAGATTTAAACATTGTTAGAAATCCATTGGAATTAACCAGAAAAAAATTACAACTTTTTGAGGATATAAAGACCATTCAAGCTTAGGAATAAAGGCTGTAATTTTTTAGAGGGTCTCTAGATTGTTGAGTCAATGTATTATTTTTGTATGTAAAATCATTTTCTAAGATAGATATTTGAAGTGCATCATATATTTTTTTCTCTGTACTTGTATTTTCCTCAAAGTATTTCCAAATATAATTGTATGCTCTACATAAACCTTTCTTGAGAAACAAATAAATCTTGAGAAACAAATTCACACATATTTGTATCAGTGATATAAATGTATGGTGGAATGTTGGAATTGAAGAAAGATATTTCATTTGCATTGAGCTCTATTTTAGTTTCGTGGATTGATTACAATTTAATAGTAGCTGAAGGTTTCTCCTATTGCTTCTATTATGTACATCATGTTGCCATTTCATCCAGTAAAACTCATGAATAGTTTTCATTATGTTTAACTTCTGAATTCTTTGTTAAAAATATCATTACATTTTGTGTCATTAAATATATGATATTTTTCCCCAAGACATCTCACATATTTTCATTCTCCCACATGCTAAATTCATAATCATATCCATCTACAATTCTAAATGCACACCAAAAAATTACTCTGAAATGAGTTTCATCTTCAATAATAGTTCATATTTGTTAACATGTAAATAAATTCAAGAAATATCAAGTTCACTTCTCATTTACCACAAATTTATCTCGAAATTATTTGAATTTTGAGGCTCATCATGCCTTAGCATGTACTAAATTTAGTATATCACATCTGAGGGACTACTAGATTGATTTGATCCAAACATTTCTTGAATACAAGTGGAAACCTTACTCATTGCATGTTTCCATCATTTCAAATATTGTATTTAATAATAAGATTGGTAAATGACTGATAACTTTAAATTCTTCAATTGTGAAGTTTTTCTCTATGTGTGATATTATTCTAGATAGTTCCCTTGATGATTCAAAAAATGTTGGCATTGATTATGTTATGAAGTTAACCATTGTTCCTTTCATATATTTAGTTTGTTATCTAAATTATCAGAAGGGTATAGGTCTCATATATCATAATTATATAGAAGTGGAATTATCAGTGGGTTTTTGTATTAGTTGGTATGCTACTTGTATTAGTGGGTTGATTAATAAAAGATAAGAGGTTTAGATTAGTAAGAATGGAGCTAACATATGTTCTTAGAGTTATAGATTGGAGTTGAAATTTAATTATTAAGGCATTAATAGAAATATCTTTGGTCTTTATATTTATTTGCATCCAAAAAGATATTTCTTAGAATAAAATTTTTGACCTAGTAATTGCATTATGGATACTCCAAGAGATCAAAAAATTATAATGGATAAGGATTATGATGGAAGGAAATGTGAATATCATAAATATGTGATTGATTCTCTTCACAAACTGGAGGAAAAAAAAAAGAATTTGGAGGTAATTAACAATAGGAACATCTCTATGTATCAATTCTAGTTTAAATATCAGAGTGAGCATATAAATAATCTGACAATTAAGCTTGTTCTGGCATAAGTTGTAATTGAGTCTTTTAAAAGCACAACATCATCTTAGGATTAGAAAATCAAGATTTTGAAAAAAAGTGAAAAAACATGACCAGATTAATAATAAAGCTAATGAAAAACTGAAAGTATCGAACACTGAAGCCATGAATAGTCCATTGTAGGATGAATATCGGTTGATTATTTCTAACACCGATGGTGAACCCATCAATGAAATGCAACATGAAGCTCTAGATGAAGGGAATAATGGGAAAGTTCCACCTTTTGTTCATTTTTGTAATGTTGTATAAATGTATCCTACTTTTGGAAACATTCTACATGTTGTATTGCAATAAAATAGATGGTCAAAATCGAAGCAGTCTTGTAGTAGGTAGCTAGTATGATATCATCTTTTTGAAATTTGTCAAAATATATGTACATCTTTCTCTTTAAGAAATGAAATGATGTAATTATAGGATGTTTGGTTAGGTCACATCCTCTTTTTGATATATTTATACAAAGTAACCATTTTTGTTAAAAAACATGTGAGTCGTTTGGTGTAGATCTTTGACATTTAGTAGCTAATTGTCATTTCCACATGGAAGCTATTCACATGAATGTTGTAAGGGACAAATGGTATAATTCCTTTGTTGAGATAAAATATTTTTAGTTTTCACCTCCATATGAATCTAGACATTGATCCTTAATATATCATTTATATAGTGTGTTCCTAGTCTTGGTTGAAATCAATAATTTAGGTATTCAGGGGATTATGTAGTCCAACATATGAGATATAATTTTCAGGATTATCTATGTATAGTACGCAATTGATCTTTAGTTAATATGGAATTAATTGATCCCTAAAATGTAAATATGATTTAGAATCTACAATTTTTCTTTCTTAATTATCCTTTAATTGCAAATGTAAAATGAATTGTGGCGCATTCTATTCCTAGGCTTCTACATCGGTGTGTTCAAAATTGTTGATCTCTTATGAAAAAGGGACAACCTCATGGAATGGTGATCCCGACAAACTATTTTTTGATGGGATATTCTCTCTCCAGAGAGTTTGGGATTAAATCTCAAACATATAAAGACACACCTAGAAGTGGACGAGTGAGTATGTACATAAATCCTAAAGAGTATCTATCATTTATTAAAAGGAGAAAGGAAGAAAAAACTTATCGGGTAAGGAATGTTGCTTCCAAGATCTGCACATGGACATAGGAAAATATCAACCCAATGGAGCAAACTTTGGGGAAATTTAACGAGTATGATGCTAACTATACCACAACATTTGACTCCTTTTTAGGACAAATCCTAAACAAAATACAAGTAAGGTAGACCCTATGAAATATAATATGGTATCCTTGTAAAAGGAAAGTTTAGAATTTAATAAATTACACCAGGAAAACAAATCTGACAAAAGAATTTAGCAATCAGTTTCAAATATTCAACGCCCATAAGATAAATACCAGTGCTTGTGGTGTATAATTTTATGCACACACATGCTAAATAGAACCTACCATAGGGATGTGAACTCTAGCAAAGTTTAAATGGTAAAAAAAATCTAACTATCAACTAACAAACTAAACTACAAATGCAGGTATAAAGAAAATACAAATATTTTCTTTTCTTCTATTCCAATTTAGTCAAAAAGAACACAAAGTGATAGAATACAGGATTTTTATATTAAAAAGTGTAATGAGAGTACACAAACCAAATTCACCTAGATAATAGTAGAAGAGGAGGACATCACAACTATCCGAGGGAGGGTTCATTGGTTCTCCTCATGTGTTTCTAGTTCTCCAGCCACTTCACAAGATGGAATCTCTAGAAAATGGTGAGATGAAGTGAGAAAAGGTCTACTTAAATCTCTTGGGAAAACTTGGAAGATTGACAATAATGAACAAGTGGAAAAGATATGTGTCTAGAATGAGGAACTTTGGTGTTTCTTTTATAACTTAGCATGGGAGTATGGAGCTAATTTCGGGTTCCAAACCCTTTAGCCATGTAGAGAATCGTGTCATTTTGGTTTTCTTTTTTCTAGACATGAAGTAGAAGGAGATGAAAACTAAGCCAACTATTGGGTTGCACTTTTTAAGTGATTTTGTGTGATGTGTTGCACATATATAGGGATTATCAGCAACCTAGGTTTCACTCATGAAAGGATTTGGTGTTACCTGATTTATAAGGTCTTTTTTGAGGCTTTAGCTTTCATTTTGGGAATTTTAGTTGTCTTTACAAGGTTCAAAGGGACATGAATGATGTTTCATGGTGACATATGAAGGTGAATGCGATGGTAAAATGGAAAGTGAGAAAATTTTACATGTTAACATATTTCCCCATTATGTGTGAGGTTAAGATCTCATTTTATGGATGGCATACATCATATGACTTTTTACAATGGGAGATAAGTGTGATGGTGGCATGGAGAACAAATATTTTTTTAGAGAGAACTCGCCTTTGAACAGGGCTACAATGCTTTTTGATGCAAATACAATGGTGCATATGATATAAAATATATGTTAATGAGGAAAGAATACCCATGATCATGTTGATGTATCAAAAAGTATAATGGGATATGGATCCATAGGGGACCAAATCAATACATTGATAGTATCTATGTACATCATAATGGAACAACCAAGCCCAGTGGGGGTCTGGTCAATACATGAGGAAATGTTGTGTACATAAATTTCCATGGGGAATTCAATAAGGTACATATATATGGTCTAAATCAATATGTTTTGAAGAATTGATGGATGAACAATGAAATTATTGAAAAATTCTTAGTCACAATAATCAATTCTTTACTGAAACTAAAAAGGGCTCAATAATATGTGATGACTCATGATGGAATCATCATACTCTGGGAACTGCATATGTTGATAAAATTCAGTCAACAGGGGTTCAGTCCATAACTCTTTCGACACCCTTCGACACAATCTCCCTAAACACCGACCCATAAAGGTTTTACCCTCTCCAACAACACTTGCAAAGAAGATGCAATCTCACCCAAGTTGTTTGAGGGAGGGCTTTAGGAACCATATTTTCACATAAAGAAGCAAACTTCCGCACTATGTATTACTCTATCATAGTATTACTCAAATATCCAAGGGTTTACACATATCATCCATCATATCTACTTATCATCAATATTCATAGTAAACTTAAATATCACATCAACATAAATCAGATCAATTTAACAAAGACATCAACATAAGTAAACCCAATGTACATAACAAAAATTCACATCACTCATACATGGAAAATATCACATATCACACCATTTCATATTTAACACAAAAAATACATGAATTCCATCATCGCCGTTCTTCTTATATTAGCTTCAAATATCATAAAACAATTCTTGGTCGAAATCCTCACACCAAAAACTCCTTCATCCGCAGATCAGTAGATCACATGCAAGCAAATTACATTCACCAGATCAAATTCATGTTCCCATACTATTCATCGTTGATCTAATGAATCTACTCCTAATTCTATTTATAGGATTGTGCCTTTACAAAATGGTCCACATAAGTTGAATCTATAACTACTTTGGACCAAAACTTCTAACTAATGTGACCATACCGATCATACTTATCGGTATCTTTCTCATGCGTAGTTAAATTTTCCCTTTGTCTATATATTCTTTGTCACACCTTGCGCATCTGATCCCCTTGCAAATAGGCCCCCAACACAAAATTTTGTCTCTTCCTCGAGCCATGTCAACTGGACATAGATGGTGCATTCAATTTGTCCCTGAAATTATCGTTCTTTGTCTGAAATGGTTCAACCTATTCCTTGACCTCTACACTTAGTGATGCACACTCCTCTACCTCTTATTATGTTGGGTGCTCCTTAGATACCTGTGCCACTTTATCTCATGCTTACTTGGTGTTCACAATTCCCTCCATATATTTAAGTTACATCTTCTTTGTGTCCTCTTGGAATTGATCCAACTACATAGTCCTGTGCTGGTGTCTTTCTCGCTCCTTGTTGACTCATTGTTGCAGTCACCTGCACAATTGGGGGAATATTTTTGAGTGATCTCCTCAATGTTGTTAGTTGTTCTTCCACCTGACTAATTTGAATACCTAGTTGTTTCACATCTTCGTTCTGAACCACGCTCATCCAAAATTATGTCATTGCTTCTACAATGGAGTGATATTCTTTCTCCAACTCCTATATTTGTGATGCCACCTTATCTACTTTACTCCTGCGCTCTACTATCTACTTTGGAGGTGTACTCAAAACTGCGTGTGCTTGCATCTCCTTATTCTCCTTCTTCAAGTTAGCGACTATTTTTCCTAGTCACAATACCTTCGCCTCTATAAGCATCTCTATGGTGATGTCTAAAATCTCTTCACATGTGACTGAGATTTCCTTCTCTAGTCGTTGCCTATTATCAATCGCTTTGTTATTTTTGTTCACTACTATCTATTTCTCTATATTCATTCATTACATATTTGATTCTGCATGTGCTATCTACTTTCGTGACTTGACCAATTCATCATGTACTATCACCTCACAGTCCTGGATCTCGTGACTTGTCACATTCTACAATATGGTCACTATATGCATCGATAATTTGTTAACATTGAGGATGATCGAGTTAAATTGACACAATATGGCGTCAACATATTCATCTCCCATTGAAAGTGCTTTCGACAGAATCTCATTTATTGGTGATGTTTGGACAACACTTACTTCATCTTCCCTTTGTAGAAAATATCTCTATGTCACTCTTGTCTCTAGCACAACATTCGTCATGGATTGCAAAAATCCCTTCACCTGGTGGAAATATTCCATAGCATGTTGCTTCACATGTGCTTGACTCTCACTAGGAACTATAGTGATCGTGGCTAGTATCCAACTTACTTGATCATTTGTAAAATTTGATGTACTATTTACTTCTCCTTGTTCAAATATGCACTTTGTCGACCCCTCTTCTTGTTTCCTCTCCGCCTCTGAATCTAATGGAGTTGCCGATGATTCTTCCTGTGACTCCTCATTAGAGTATTTCACTTGCACCCTATCAGTTGGAATAACTGCTGGTAATCCTTGTTTTGTGTCCAACAGTTCATCAATGCTGATCAGTACCTTCCATTCTAACGACCATTCATCAATAATGGCGTCGATATCTTCATCAATCAGCTTGTACTGCATCGCTAACCACTGGTACTTCAAATCATGCCTTGCTTGGATATGTATTTCATGTGGGTCGATTGCGAACTGAAAACCTTTGATACTTTTTCATGGCCTTATCTGTAAGGCATAGGACCTTCCCTTTTTCTTCTTGGATTCCATCATAATATAAAAAACCTGGACATTGCAATTGATTTTTCGCTCCTTATCTTTGAGCACCCATATATTTTGATACTACACTCCTCAGCATGTTTTTATTGCTCCGACATCCATACCTTGGTAATACTTGGGTTCCATCCAACCCACAAGTGCGATTAGTATCAACAACCATGAATAATTAAAGGGTATTTTTCCTTCCTGCACCAAGATGACGTCTTCCATCAATTGGTTCAACAAAACAAAGCCCAATTCATCTGGACTCCCATTGGGCTTTGCTCTGCGCGGGAGATAAATCTAGACGTACACTGGTTTGGTCTATTCTTGTGCATGATTTTTATAGCTAGCAACTAAAATAGGAATTGAAATTCCTTACCATTAATAGTGTTAATGACATATTCTCTCTTGTCACGAAATACACCATATTTCTTCTTCATCCTTGTGGACATCCTTTTATCATTGTCTTTTCCGCTGAAATACTCGAATGAATAAACACCTGCCTTGGGTAGGATGGTGATATTTCAAATCAGGTCAACCATTATGGGTACTTTTGTATCCAACCATAGATAGCCTATGTGGAAGAACGATCGTAATTGCTTCAGGCATGTGTTCACTTCCACTGAGCTCCTAAAATGCGATATGTGGGTAATGGCCATCAACCTTGATGACTGTAACCCTAATTCCCATTGCATCGGTTCTCTAGTTACAGGACCACTATTGTCATGTTCTTGATGCACATAAGTATGCTCAGTGCATTCAGGATATGCCAAAATATTGTGATCTCTATACTAAAACTTTTTATAGATGCAGAAAAATGTTCTTGTTACATGCACCCCCATCAGTGTGGCTATCATTTGTATACTAAATCTATGATTCTTGGTGATATGAACTACTGGTGTGTTTGGCTTCCTTGGTGGTACATATCCTAGAAAGTTCGTAAGTGTTAGTCCTTTCCTCAATGTGGATTCCTCCACTCCTGTCATCGATTGGATAGCTTCTGCCTTTGATTCCCTGGTTGAAATACAGGTTGATTTCATTCCTCATTATGGAGAGGTTGGCTGATTCACACCCCTCTTATTTCTGGGTGGTCGTGATAATACATCTTGAATTTTGTTGATGTAATTATAACTTCAAAATGTATGCACTTGTATATCTTATGTATTGTACCCCGCTGTTTATTCCGGGAAGTGTTTGTAATGTAAGTGAGTCATGTCATGCCCTGATGTTCTGATTGGGAGTTTCTATAATGTGAACAAGTCATGTCAAGTCATTTTGGGTAACCCTCCTATTGATCAAGAGTTAAAATCCCCACAGTTGTGGGGCCCTAGGGTTATTAGACTATCCTAGAGAAGTCGACCCTAGGTGAGTTATTGTAAGTCAGGGAAATAGTCCCTACCACTGTGTTAAGGTTAACCCTCCTTGTTTATTGGAGGGGAAAATTCCCCACAAGTTGTGAGGCACTAGGGTTATTAGACTCTCCTAGAGATGTCAGCCCTAGTAAGTAATTTTTAAGTGGGGCTGACATGTTGAATTGGACATGAAGTGAACGAAATAATATAAATAGAGAGTGAGCCTCTCTATTTATCACACACACACTCACTCACTGGGGCACATGAGTGAGATAGGAGAAGCTCTCTCAAGTGTGAGAGAGAGAACAAATTGTGGAGATCATCTTTTATGCTTTCGGGTTTTACTTCTGCCATTGGTGCTCATTCTATCTCTGAGGAAGTTGAGGGGTTTTCTCCTTTATGGTTTCCCCGAGGAAAATTCTTTGTGTCTCTTGTCTCTTGTGTTTATTGCTGTGCATGTTATTATCTTAGATAAGATCCTAAGATAATGCTAGCTGGAATGATAAAAATCTAACAAATTTTTAGTCTCTCTTCTACTATTGGAACGCTCTGTAATGGTGATCACTGTGTGCTGCCACTCAAAATGATTTGGGCCATCGCTATCTCTCTATCTCTCTTCCACTATTTGATGCTCTCCTAAAATTTCCCTTGGTCAAATCATTGCAATCGTCACAATGGTGCAATCCCTACCCAATTGGTTGATTCTTATAGCCTTTGTTGCACCCGTGCAAATAATTCCAATCATCATAGCCAAAACCTTCAAATATTGACCAAATTCGTCATCAATTCTACAAATCCAACGGTCCGATTTCTCCATAAATGCGTGTCTTGTCCACTTTTTTTTTCATCCATCAGGTTTAATTGTTGCATTTATTGCTCAATTTGACTATGTGGCACCCACGGTGGCACCTCATCTGGTATTACCAAGATCCATACTTGCTATAATGTGTGCTTATTTTTTGTCGACTCCTTTCTGCTGTGATTTCCTTCTCCTTGTTGTGTCTTTTCACTTTTTTTTTATTGCGTTGCTTATCATTCATAGAGTCGTACCTGCTTATCCTGATAGGGATTTAGCCGACTTCCACTTACTAGATTTAGTATTAGTTCTCCATCTAACTGTTTCAATTGCACTGCACCTCCATTGGTGATAAAATGGATCACATAGGGTCCTACCCCATGCATTTGTAGCTTACCTAGGTCCTTCACAAACTTGTTGTCGTATAGGAGCACCATGTGTCCACGCTAGAAGTACTTCACTTTCATGTGGCGGTCATACCATGCCTTTTGTCGATCCTTTTCCACTTGTTGATAGAAGCCTACAATGAACTTATTCTCCTCAAGCTGTAACAATTGTTTCAATCATTCTTCAACTTCTCTTTTATCGCTTATGCATGTTGTTGGCACTATGCATTGGGTAGGAACAATGTACTCCATTAGCATTATTGCTTCTTGGACATATACCAACTTGAATGGTGTTTGTTCCATCAATATATTACATGTTGTTTTGTAGGCCCATAATATCACAAGGATTTTCAAATCCCAATCATCACGATTTGCATTGCATACCTTTGTTAGTGCATGTTCCAATACCTTGTTAAATTTACCAACTTTTGCATTCTCCTTTGGGTGATATGGGGTACTCTTCTTATGTTGGATCTGAAATTCCTCCGTCATTGCGCTAATTTTTAGATTAATAAAGTGACTCCTTTGATCACTCATCAATATCTTGGGACAACCAAACCAAGTAACCACCTTGTCGAATAGGAACCTGGCTATTGTTGCAGTTGAACAATTCATCACTGGTGTTGCTTCTGCCCATCTAGTCAAGTAGTATGTCGCAATGATGATATATCGTGCACCCATCTATTTTCTTGGAGGATTGATGGTCCCACAAAATCTACTGCCCATTTTTCAAATGGTTGTAGTGTTATCTGAGGTACTAGAGGCATCTCATCCTGTCGTGGTGGCTTCCCCATCCTTTGACAGATTTCATAGCTTTTAGCATAGTCTGTGACATCACTGTGTAGTTTCGGCCACCATAAACCAACTTGAGGTATATTTCTTGCAGTTGCATGACCTCCATAATGTCTGTTATCACCCAGAAATTTTCCTATGGTTGTGGTAGGAGAATCACTAGGGTAACTATTTCAAACCAATCTTTAGACTATATTCTAGCCTATACAGTTAGAGAGGGCTCTCTCTTTGGTACAGGGTCATTCACATACACATTTGGCTTTATACAAGCATTCAAAAGGCTATTTTTCTAAAGGGAACTGAATTTTAGGGTTTTAAAGAGTGTAAGATAGAAAAATGTCAAATATCATAGGGAAATGGAGTCACAACCTAAATCATTCAAGGGTTTTATAGCAATAATGAGTGATTATTGTCCTTTGTAATATGACGCAAAGTGGGTGTCACATTCAATCAAAATATCTTGAAGTAATGACAGATAGAAATGAGAGAAAGCCCAGTGAAACAAGAGGCACCTATCTATGGATGAATCTTTTGGAACACCTTTAGTAGAAATATAAGAAAGGCTAACAACTAGAACAAAGAATCTAGCAATGGATGAATTATATCACAGCGATCATAACACATAACAAACATGATTTTTGATGCAAGAGCCTTTGACGAATTCCTTGCATACAATCTAGAAATGTGTTAGCAGAGTACACATGCATGAAAATCAGAAATATAGGAAACACAAGCTGAACATGAATGCCTTGATGAATCTCAAAAATGCAGAAGAATATTTTTCATTAACACTTCCAAGAAAGTTGTAGAACTACAAAAACTAGGCACACAAGGTTTCAAGAATGAATGTCCAACCATTTTCTTCCTCTGTAGAGGTTACATTTATAGTGTCATGGGCTCCTAAGACCAACTTCAAAATAGAGCCAAATTCAGTTACAGTGTGGGGATCAAAACCACACAGACGAAATCCTAACAAATTATGGTCTGGCAGATTCACCATGATCACAAACAAATTGGGAAAGCACGTTGGAATGAGCATGGTGGATCAATTTGGGAATTTTGACAACTAGAACTCAAGCTTGCTTGATGAAAATGACTGTTAAGAGAATCTCCAGATAGCCTGCAATGGTTTCCTTCATCCTTTTATATTCCACCTGTGAAATTGCTCTTTGACCATTGATTTCTGCAAAATTCATCCTGCACCATCGATCTGGGATCAAGCTGCGGGTTGCGGAAAGAGGAAGTCAGGATTTCTACTTTCACAATGCAAATTTTTTTTATTTCTGCTTTCTACTTTTCGCTCCCTTCTGGACCGTTGAGTTAAGACATAAAATTTCCTAGTCATTGATTTGATATCAAGCTACGGGCTGCGGAAAGTGGAAAGCAGGATTTTAACTTTTAATGGCCCGATTTTTTCCTTTTTTGCTTCCTCCTTTTTGCTCCTTTATAAGTCGTTGGTATTCGGTGGAATCTTTTTGAACCATCGATCTTGTGGATTGCGGAACGCGGAATTTTAGCTTTTTTAGAACCAAAATTATGTATTTCCTCTTTTCACTCCCCCTTTTCTGCTTCTTTCCGAGCTGTTGATCTTTGGCTGAATCTCTCTAGACCATGGATCTTATGGATCATGAAAAGTGGGATTCTAACTTTTTATGTCCAAATTCCTACATTTTCTTCTTTCCACTCCCACCTTGCTGCTCCTTTTTGATCCCTTGATATTTGGTTGAATCTTTGTGGATCGTGGAAAGCGGGATTTTAACTTTTTATAACCAAATTCCTGCATTTTTTGCTTTTTTCTTTTCCCTTTCGGCAAAATAGCAGAAAGAGGAAGGTGGAAATACTAAATTTTATAACCAAATTTTGGCCCTTTTCTTCTTTTCCGCTCTCTATTTTTTGCTTGGCGGAAATGATTTTCGTCCTTTGATATTCTTCGCTTTGCATCCAGGACATCCATTCCAGTTAGCTTTTAACCTTGATCAAATTTTATCTAATTTAGGTATATTTATAAGGCTAAAACTCGTGATTTTCAATAAATTTGCACTTTAAAGAACTAGATAAACCCGCTTAGAACATGCAGAAACCCCATCAATATACTTCAGAGTCATGTGATATGGAAAGTTTTCAAAAATTACGCTTTCTTTTACTGTTCTAAACCTTTGTAGGGGAATTAGTGTAGATGCATATGTAAAAACCTTCAAATTTTAGCATAGGTGCTAACAACGACTCCAACTTGGGGATGTTATCCTACCTGTGAGGTAGAAAATAAACCTATAGACCAAGTTCTAGATCGATTGGGCTAGTCCCAAGCTTTCCTTAAATCCTCAACATGCTCTGAAAACAAAAAACTGAACGGATACTAAAAACAAACTAAAAAATTGCCAAATGAAATGCTCACCATGTCAAGCTTATTCACAGCTACCTACCTACCCTACTTGACCAAACATTAATGCCCAATCAAGTAAATTTGGACTTCCAATGCAACCAACCAAGCAATTGATCTAATGATTGGGCTTCTCCATCATGCTTGATCAGAAATGAAGAACTTAATGGAAACATGTTATCATGGGAGATATGATATTTGCTACACACATATAACCCACCATTCCCACTGTAAAGATTCTCCATATATCTAGCCACTCGATCATGACAACCTGCAAAAAATTATGTTATATGATTTCCATGATAATGCTGCTCCAACTATAACTCCTCTAGCACCCTGCCAAAGTACTCTTCAAGAAAATCATGCAAGGAACGTTCATGACAATTTTCAAATGGGATGTCAACAACTTGATTTAAAATTTCAGAATTTAAAACCTGATTCCTTCCAAGTGTTTCAAAGAAAATATCATTGTGTTTTTCAATAGAATCAAGCAAAATAATTTCTGAAGTTGAAAAACATAAAGAAATATCCCATTTGGAATCCTCCTCTTCTTCTTGGTGATCCAATCTATTATTTAAGTTTGCTAGTTCTTGAGGTGCATCATCCAAGTATGCATCCTTACATTTATCATATATAGGCATGCTGAAATCTCCTTTAAAAATATTACTAACATAATTTTCAACATGCTGACGAAAATCTTCATAAGAAAATTAACACGAACCTCTTCGTGTACAACACTAGGATGATTATCTTCTTGTTCATAAAAAGAAGGATTGGAATGCAGAGAAAATTTTGGTTGTTCACCATTCTCATTTTCTTCTTTGTGAATTAAACCCTCATGGAAAACTGTTGTTTTCCTCATAATATGGGATTGATGGCATGACTTCTTTCCCTTTTCATTATCTATTTCTAAAAATGTCATCTCCTCACTGTGCTTTCTTAGAGGCTGTTAACATTTGATTCAGATATTCAAATGAGGAAAAACACAATAGCAAACAGTTCTCATCATGTTGATTGCAATCTTCGTAAAGAAAATTAACATGACCCTCTCCCTGTACATCACCTTCATGTTCATCTTCCTTCTCATCATATACAAATGGAATAATATTTTCTTTAAAACCAGCACTAACAGAGTTTGTAACATGTTGATTTCATTCTTCATAAAACATATTATGACTTTGAAGAAATTGTTGCTCCAAAAAGGTGATTTCTGATTGAACATGAGCATCCTCCTCTTGTAACAGAATTCCAGAAGATCAATGATATGAGGGGAAATCTGAGGGACATTCCAAACTTCCTTATTGTCCACACAAAGATTGATAAGAATGCTTCAAACTATCATCAGTTTTAGAGAAATAAATATAGCTTGTTGAATCTGAGTTTTGGCTTATGTCCATTTTAGTCAAGGAAGACATTACCAAAGGCTGAGAATTTTCATGAATATCATGGAAGTTTGTTGGTATTTATTTTTTAGATGAGTATTCATCATACAAAAACTCCTCCTCACCATACATGTTTTCTAGCTGTTCATTGAAACCTTTATCATGCATGCAACAATCTTGAACTACCAGCAAGGAAGGGTATCGATCTTTAAAATTATCATGAAATACTGAATGAAATTAGTTAAGGGAATATAAACTTTCTGCTGGTAATCCCTCATACCATGACATTGCATGTCCTTCTAAACTAACAATGAAAATTTTCATTAAAGAATCCTCATGTAATTCAACTCCCAACTTATATATATTCTTATGAAATCTAACCAAATGAAGGGAAACATCATCACCCTGTTGATGTTTGAATCTTGGAAGATATGCTTGCCAATATATATCAGGTATTCGATTTGGAAAACTAGGAATGTGAGCACGATTCATAGGAGCATACCTTACATTTATAAAACTCATCTTGATGATGAAGAAACTGAATCAACTCCCCAAATTTTGCAAACCCCTTTGACAGTGGAGCTGCCATAGAAAATTATGAATACTAGATTCTTTGTAGATAGAGTTGCTAGGTGAAAGGTGCACAACATTATTTATGTTTGACCGTTGTTCACCATCAAAAATCAAATATGCAACTTTGTAGCTCATAGCTAGGGGGTATTTTAACCTTTGTTGCCCAGTATGGTTGTCAGTATTTCCCAGTGGAGTCACCTTCCAAAAACTTTGAGTGGAGTCACCAGAGAATATACAACCAGCAAGTGTCTATGACTGACTTCTCAACCAGTTCATAGAACTAACACAATGTCATTTCCCCAAGGAGATAATAGTGATTATTCCCCTAGATGTTATCACCTAGTAATTTTCCTATGTTTGTGGTAGGAGAATCATTGGGGTAATTATTTCAAACCGATATTTAGACTGTATTCTAACCTATACAGTCAGAGAGGGCTCTCTCTTTGTCACAGGGTCATTCACATAAACATTTGGCTTTAAACAAGCATCCATAAGGCTAGTTTTCTGAAGGGAACTGATTTTTAGGGTTTTAAAGAGTGTAATATAGACAAATGTCAAATACCATTGGGAAATGGAGTCACAACCTGAATCATTCAAGGGTTTTATAGAAATAATGAGTGGTGATTTTCCTTTGTAATCCGAGGTAAAGTGGGTGTCACATTCAGTCAAAATATCTTGAAGCAATGACAGATAGAAATGAGAGAAATACCAGTGAAACAAGAGGAACCTATCTATGGATGAATCTCTTGGACACCTTTAGTAGAAATATAAAAAAAGGATAATAACTGAAACATAGAATCTAATAGTGGATGAATTCTATCACAATCATCATAACACATAACAAACATGATTTCTGATGCAGGAGCTTTTGGCGAATTCCCTGCATACAATATGGAAATGTGTTAGCAGAGTACACATGCATGAAAATGGGAAATATAGGAAACACAAACTAAACATGAATGCCTTGATGAATCTCTAATAATATTTCTCATTAACACTTCCAATAAAGTTGCAGAACTACAAAAACTAGGCACACAGGGTTTTAAGAATGAATTTCCAACCCTTTTCTTCCTCCGTAGAGGTTACATTTATAGTTTCATGGGATCCCAAAACCAACCTTGAAACAGATCCAAATTCAGTTACAACATGGGGATCAAAACCGCATAGAAAAAATCCTAACAAAATCCAATCTGGAATATTCACCATGATCACAAACAATTCAAGAAAGCACGCTAGAATGTGCGTGGTGGGTCAATTTTGGAAATTTTGACAACTGGAAATTAGGATCGCTTGATGAAAATTATTGTTCAGAGCATCTCTGGATAGGCTGCGATGGTTTCCTTCATCCTTTTATCTTCCACCTATGAAATTTCTCTTTGACTTTTGATTTCCACAAGATTCATCCTGCACCATCGATTTGGGATCAAGCTCTGGGCTGTGGAAAGTGCAAGTCGGGATTTCTGCTTTCATGATGCTAAATTTTTTTATTTTTCTTTCTGCCTTTCCTCTCCCTTCTGCACCATTGATATAAGATAGAAAATTTCCAAGCCATTGATTTGAGATCAAGATGTGGGATGCGAAAAGTAGAAAGTGGGCTTTCAAATTTTTATGGCCGGATTTTTGCCTTTTCCACTTTCGCCTTTTTTCTCCCTTTCAAGTCGTTGATCTTCGGCAAAATATTTTTGGATCGTTGATCCTATGGATCGCGGAATGCAGAATTTCAACTTTTTCGAAACCAAAACTCTGTATTTTTGCTCTCACCTTTCTACTCCTTTCTGAGCCATTGACCTTTGGAGGAATGTCTTAGGACCGCCGATCTTGTAGATTGTGGAAAGTGGGATTCTAACTTTTTATGACCAAATTCCTGCATTTTCCACTTTCCACTACCACCTTTATACTCCTTTCTGATTCGTTGATCTTTGGCAGAAGCTTTTCAGACCGTTGATCTTGTGGATCGCGAAAAGTGGGATTCTAACTTTTTATGACCAAATTCCTGCATTTTTGCTTTCCTCTTTTTCCTTTCCACAAAATAGAGGAATGTGAAAGGAATAAATACTAACTTTTATAACCAAAATTTTGGCCATTTTCCACTTTTCCACTATCGATTTTTGGCTTGGTGGAAATGATTTTCGGCATTTGATCTTATCCACTTTGCATCGAGGACATCCATTCGGGTTAGATTTTAACCTTGATCATATTTTTTCTAATTTAGGCATATTTATAAGGCTAAAAATCGATATTTTCAATAAATTTGTAGTTCAAAGCAATGGATAAACCCCATTAGAACACCTAGAGACCCCATCAGTATCCTTCAGAGTAATGTGATATGGAAAATTTTCATATCTTACTCTTTCTTTTACTAGTATAAACCTTTGTAGGGGAATTAGTGCAGATTCATATGTAAAAACCCTCAAATTTTACCACAAGTGATAACAATGTCCTCTTGCAATTCCGTCATGTGCCTTGACCAATATTTTTTCCTTCTCATGTGGTAAAAACATCGACACAAAATTTCATCCCTCCCCATTTTGTACAGTTGTCCCGCGGTTAGCTGAAAATCCGTAGCTTTGACGACCAGTTGCTTCTTCTGACTCGTGGTGAAGTCCTCCGATGCTCTTCCTGTGGTAAAAAATTGGAGAATTTTCTTGTAATGGTCATCCACCATTCCGATCTTGAACAATAGTGCATTAGGCAGGCCATCCTTGATATTGCATGGTTCTTCGTTTCTCTTGATCCTTAGAAAATTATTGGGTCGTGAATTCAACCTTCCTAGCTTCACGATGATCTCAGAATCAAACTCTTTGAAGAGTAGTAACCATTGAAAAATATTTCCCCCTAAAGCAAGCTTGTTGACCAGGTACTTCAGTGTTGAATGATCCATAAAAATTTTGAATTAATGTCCTCCCAATATGTAGTGGCGAAATTTCTGTAATGCATACACCATCGCTAATCCTTCCCTCTATGTCATTGTGTAGTTCCTTTCCGCAGTAGACAAATTCCGACTTGCGAATGTGAATGGGTGATCAATCACTCCTTTCCCTAGCTAATCCAAAATCACTCCTAATGCAATTGATGAAGCATCAACGTGGACGTGAAACTCCTTTGTCCAATCCAGAAACACTTGTTGGAGAAATTTACCATCATACACACTCTTTTTGGTCAAATTGGCCTAGTTAAACCACTATCCTAAGTACAATTGACATTAATTGACATCAGTGGAGCATTAATTGCCATCATCCAGCCACACCCACACCTACCTACAATCAAGGAGGCTAACTGGAGCACTCCGGGGGTGATCTGAGTGATATTAATGCACCTAATTGCTAACTTGTGGTTACAATAAATTCAACCAGTCAGTTAAGGCACCTCCTCTCATTAAATATATTATTTAATGATTATTTATTATTATTTAATGATATGGAGTCAATAGGGGCACCTCCACCAACTTCTAATCATCAATTGAGCTGCAGTTAACCTCATCGGGGTTCATTGAAGTCATGGAGCACTAGCACTTGATGGTTGGCTTGCTATGACATGTGTTTGATCTCCTTCAGTTGAGATTCAGTCATTTATTGCACTCTGACTTCAGTTAGGGTTTGGTGATTCAATTAGGGTTTTGATCAAGTGGTTAACTAAGTGTGATTGAATGGATAAGAGTCAGTTAAGCTAGAATCACTCATTGATTTCGAATTGCCTCCTTAGGTATTCGAATTATCTCATGGATTCAAGCTATTTCTTGACATTGGTATTGTAACTATTCATTGTTTATTAAATATACAGAGAGGAAACCAATTCTGGTTTTCATTAACACCATTTCATGAGTATTTGTTGATTATTCTTTGATGAGATTGATTCTTTGTTCCTAGATCAATGTGCAAGATTAATATGGTATCAGAGCATATGGTGGGACAAAGATATATCTCTAAAAAACAAGCTTTTTGACATATTTCTCCCTGAAAAGTGAGCAATAGCTCAAAAATCCAGCACTACACCAGAAGCCAAGGTTTACCACTCAATACCCCAAGTAAAGAACTTGTTGATAAAGCTTGCTTGATTAACTATGTTGGGTGTGATGAAAGCCTAAAATGTGCAGGCTCTCTGAACTTATGGTGCCCCTTTTGTTTTGATTTGCAGGTTTTAATAGGTACAACTTCAAATGGACTCATCAATCCCTCTTCTCACCCCATTCACAAGCTATTCGGAACGGAAGTTGAAGATGATTGCATCTCTGAAGAGACGAGGTCTCTATGAGGTGTCTATTGGACTTGGAAAAGAGTATTGTGAGAATTATAATGACGGGCTAAATGACGGTGATAGATATTTTGGAGCAATATGTCTGGCCCTTTCTCCTAGCTTGTACTACCTTAATGGTTCTACTGAATACCCAAAGGATCTCTGGACAAAATTGGAAAAAACCTTTGGCAAGCACAATGAGGATCATAATAGTACTTTGGAGATCACAGCCAGCACCACAATATTTCTTTACTCAAAAGTCTTGGCCTCTACTCTCTCTGATGAAGTTGTTCAAGATGAAGATGAAGCAGATTCTTCTACATAGTCAATTCGAATTGAAGAAAGTCTCCATGCAGTGACTCCTTCTCCTGATGCTCCGGAAGTTCATGAGATATATGATATCTCATATTCTCATATTTCTGAAATAGAAGAAGACATTTGAATCTCTGATATTGAATAAAAATTCTGCTGCACTTCCATGCAAACATTCACCGGTGATTTTCCTTTGAATTCTATGCAAAATTTACCAGTAATTGCTTCCGAAATTGAAGAGAAATTTGATTTTTCTCCCTCTAATGTTGCTGCTGGTGTGAAAATATGTAAAAAAATGGATATTTTGTAAGAAATATAAGATTATAAGAGTGACACATTCACTCCCCGTGATCTAGATCTTCCAGCAAAATCCTGCAGGATTGCATGCACCAAAATTCAGAATTTTGAAGAAAAAGATAACTGTGCATCCACTGTCTCGGTTTACCATAATTTTGGATCTGATATGAAACTTATTGGATCTGATATGATCTTATTTGGATCTAATCTGATATTTTTTGGTTCAAATTTCAGGTTCATAAACCTTCAGTACTGCTTGTAGCTATTCTCATCAACGGTGTGAAGAAACAAGTACTGCAAGTCTCCTACAAAACTGCTGCTGGGGATTTGATTTCATTTCATAGTTTTGGATATATTGTGAACTTATTTAGATATAATTTACATTCTGATATGATATTATTTTTTTCATATTTTAAAATCCAAGAGCTTTCATTCATGCTTGTAGCTGCTCTCACCAATTCCGGTGTGACAAATCAAGTACCGCAGTTCTTCTTCAATTTTGCTGCTAGCGATTTGGTGTTAGTTTCCTGATATGAGGTTGATGATATTTTATTTTGTGAATAATGAGCTATTTATGAAGCTATATCATATTATTTAGCTCAAGCATTCACTCTCCAGAGTCCCAGGGATTCTCTACCTTTGGTCACATGCTCATCTCCTCACAGAACTAGTAAAGAGGAAGACATTCTGCATCCGCTTGGACACTTGCTCCTAAAAATTGGGGCTGATTTTACCACTCATGGTTTTCTGTTCAAGGATGCAACATATCAGTTTCTTTAGTGTTCCACACATGGTTCGAATCCTCAAGAACCTTTTCTCTTTCTTCAGATGATTTCAGTTGCTCTACATGGGTCAAGTTTTCACTGTGCAGTTGTTTATATTTCTGATTTAGTTGAGTGCAGTTGTTTATAATTGAGATTAATTGACATCAATGGAGCATTAATTTCCATCATCCAGTCACACCCACACCTACCTATAGTCAAGGAGGCTAACTTAGCCTTCTCTTACAGTCAAGGAGGCTAACTCGAGCACTCCGGGGGTGATCTTAGTGATATTAATGCACCTAATTGCTAACTGGTGGTTACAATCAGTTCAACCAGTCAGTTAAGGAACCTCCTCTCATTAAATATATTATTTAATGATTATTTATTATTATTTAATAATCTGGATTCAATAGGGGCGCCTCCACCAACTTTTGATGATCAGTTTAGCTTCAGTTAACCTCATTGAGGTTCATTGAAGTCATGGAGCACTAGAACTTGATGGTTGGCTTGTTATGACATGTGTTTGATCTCCTTCAGTTGAGATTCAGTCATTTATTGCACTCCAACTTTAGTTAGGGTTTGGTGAGTCAATTAGGGTTTTGGTCAAGTGGTTAGCTGAGTGTGATTGAATGGCTAAGAGTCAGTTAAGCAAGACTCACTCATTTATTTCGAATTGCCTCCTTAGGTATTCGAATTTTGTCATGGATTCAAGCTATTGCTTGACATTGGTATTGTAACTATTCATTGTTTATTAAATATACAGAGAGGAAACCAATTCCAGTTTTGACTAACACCATTTCATGAGTATTTGTTGATTATTCTTTGATGAGATTGATTCTTTGTTCCTAGATCAATGTGCAAGATTAATAACACTAATATTGGTGTTGCGACAATCTTCTACTTTAGAGTATCGAGACTTCTATGAGATTCATTATTCCATTCAAACTTGGAATCCTTCTTCAACAATTTCTCCTTTGGTGCTATGATTACTACATATTTCCTTATGAACTTCTGGTAATACCCTATGTGGCTCAGCGCTTCTCTTATTTGTTTCACTATCCTTGGTATCAGTAAGTATACAATAACCACAATCTTGGGGAGATTGACAACATACCTTCCTTGCATACAAAATGTCCCAACAAAATCCTAAACAGAGCACAAAATATACACTCAAATTTAGTGAGATTTGGTGTTGTCGAAATATTTCTAACATCAACCAAAGGCTCGCAATCTAGTATTTTACCAATCCAAAGACAGTCCAAGGCTTCCATGTAGACTGCCAGGAATTTCTGAATGAATTCCTTAAACGCAGCGACAACTATCCATGAGAATATCACAGTTTCATTCTTGAGACCAAATGACATCACAATGAATTGAAAACATCCCCACTCCATTATGAAAGTGGTCTTGTTTCTATATTCCTTCACAATTTTTATTTCATGGTAACCTGAAATCCGTTTGTGAATGAATATATCTCTTGTCCTTTGACTCTTTCCAATACCTATGTTAACACTCTGTTTTTAACAGTTGATCTAAGGGCTTGACGGAGGTTCAGTAGGGGTCCCAGTCCCTTGAATCTCATATGGGCTCCCTTCAACAAGGAAAGCAGTAGGCACACTATTAGCATTGGGTAGGGGTCATAAGCAAAGGCTGTGATAATTTGGAGGTGGATCAACGGCTCCAAACCGCTTCACGTGAGCAAACATGCACAATTAAAGCTTCCTTTCTGGATTGCGAAACATGTTAAAGATAGGAAGCTTTCGATGGCTGAGATAAGGTCTAGAGTAGATATACGGCTTAAATTAATTTTGCGACCCATACTTGTACGGGTAAAAGTACAATCTCAAATCATGAAAGGGCGATAGAGGTCGCGAAGATCAACGGTCGCGATGAAGAAGGAGATAAATCTACACCTCTAGTTCATTTTTCAATGCAAACTAGCATGGACGAATATCAAAGTTTCTCATTGCGAAATATGGTGGGGCTCACTCAGATCGACGACTACATGAAAGGTCGGTCAGGATCGATGATTAAGAACATGTCACAATCCAGAACTACCCGCGGTGTTCAGAGGAGAAAATTTGGTGGCAGGATGAATGGAACATGGACGATGGATGTAAAATATTCCTTTGATTGTGTTAGTGCCAAAAATTGTTCCTAGACTACAAGAGAACAAGCCAACACAATCTCAATAATCACAATAAAATAAAATAGGGTTTTCAGGGTTTTCAAGGTTTTTTGGTTGAGCAGTTTGAAGACAATAGGGAAAACATTCATAAAACCAAATTAAACACTAAATCATGAGCATTTGAATGACTGAGATGCATAACATATAAACCATAATCCAACAAAAAAGACAATACTGAGTTTCACCCACAGTTAGCAAGCATTTCAAGCATAAAAACATTAAACAGGAAATGAATATACCAACTGAGTAATTAACACAAATTAGAAATAAAACCAGTCAATAATCTGAAGGGCATATAGTGCATATATTTCATAGTTCAGTCCTCAAAAAACACATAAGAGTCTTTACTTAGCTCATAAACAAATCCTGATAGCCTCCCCTTGTGAGCAAAAAATCGAACCATTTGTCTTCTTTCAGACTTACATTTATCCTATTCTTTCAAAATGTGGAAATTAAGGCCAGCAATAGATTAATTTTACTCACAACAATTATCAATTGATCATGCAAAATTGCTAACAAGAGAGACTGAATATGGAGCTGTAACACTAAATTGTATTAACTGAGTGTACAATAGCCAACCCTATAATAAAATAGGTTGCTGAATAAATAGAATACATCAAGAAATCGAATGCATGAGTAGGCATCCAAATCTAGCATAAAGTAGGCTTACCAAAAATAAACAAATCCCCCATAGGTGTAAAAAGTTGATCCCAAATCTGTCATGGAGCTCATGAATTGGAAAAAAGTCATAGGCAAGCTAAAGAGTGGTGGAATGGAAACTCATACATGTTTTTTCATGGAGAAAAGAGAGGAGGATGTGTAGGACAAAAAACAAGTCAACCTCACCTAGTCTAGCTTTTCCTTTTGCCTTAAAAAACTGAAAAAGCAGGCAATAAAGCAGAAAAAGCAGAAGGGCGCCTAGGAGGCCAGGAATAAAGTAGAATTGATTCCTTTATCTCTCCCATGCGCTACATGAGTCAAATGTGGCAAGTTTGACCTCTATGGATAGGCAATTACAACTTGCATAAGGTGGGACACATGAACTAGGCAAATAAGACAAAAATAAATGAATTAATGTCTAAGTGGGTAAACTATGGGTTGATTATTCTAAAAACCCCCCTTACGCATGACTTATGAGTAATATATCAGAAAATTATAGGGCCTAGCAACAAGGCTTAGTCACCCTTTACATACTGCAAATCCATTTAAACAAGGAAAGAGGCAAAACCAACTTGGGAAAATCCTCCCTTAAACATGGACTGTAAAAAAAAAATTGTAGAATCTTTTCTTCACTCATTCTTTCACAGCATGATCAACAATCCATAGCAGTGATTTGAGATTGCTGAAGGTATTCTCACAAAATGCTTTAGTGAAGATGTAAGCTACTTGTTCTGAAGATGAACAGAAGAGTAGGTGAATGGTGCCATCATGCACAAGTTCTCTGATGTAGTGCATATGGATCTCAATGTGTCTGGTTCTCTGCTTCTGAACTGGATCCTTGCAGATTCAAATGGTACTCTGGTTATCATAGTAGATGGTATTTGAGTACTCAGGTTCGAAACCACACTCTCCAAGTAAACCCTGCAACCATAAACATTGAGTTGCTGCATTAACAACTCCTCTGTACTCTGCTTCTGTAGATGAGAGTGCAATGGCACTCTGTTTCTTGCTTGACCAGTTGATTAGCCCTTCTGCAAGCATGAACACATATCCTAATGTGGAATTTCTATCTGTGCTATCACCTGCCCAATCACTACCAGTAAATCCAATCAACTCAAGATCAGATTTTGTTTTATAGAAGATCCCATGTGTCCTTGTTCCCTAAACAAAGTTAAGGATCCTTTTGGCTTCTTTCCAATGGATCTCTTGAGGCTGATCCATGAATCTAGAAGCCACACTTACTGCATAACAAATATCAGGTCGAGTATGTGTCAAATACAACAAACAGCCAATCAATTTCCTATACAGTGTATTGTTTACCATCGGTGAAGAATCAGCTTCTTCCAGCTTCACTCCTGAAAGGAAAGGAGTTTTGCTTGCTTTGCAATCCTTCATTCTAAATTTCTTCAGCAAGTACAAGGTATATTTGGACTGGTACACCTTGATTCCAAATTTGGTTTGAGAGATCTCAAGCCCCAAAAATTGACTTAAGAGCCCCAAATCTGTCATGGAGAAGGCTTGGTTCATAGCTCCTTTGAAGGAAGCAATCTCAGCCTGTGAGCTTCCTGTAATGAGGAGGTCATCAACATATAACACAATGATCATTAATGAACCATTAAATAACTTCAAATAGACATTTGGATCTGATTTGCACCGAACAAAATTCAGTGATAGCAAGAAGCTATCGATCTTGGCATACCAAGCCCTGGGGGCTTGCTTTAGCCCATACAATGACTTTCTCAACCTGCACACAAGAGAAGGGTTAGTAGAAAAACCTTTATGATGCTACATATATATCTCCTCAACGAGATCTCCATTCAGGAAGGCACACTTTAAATCCATGTGATGTACCTCCCATTGCCTTGAGGCTGTAATGGCTAGAGCTAGCCTGATGGAGTCCATTTTTGCCAATGGGGAAAAGGTCTCATTGTAATCTATGCCATGAACCTATGAGTATCCTTTGGATACCAATCTGGCCTTGTACTTCAGTGGTGAACCATCAGCACCAAATTTGGTCTTATAGACCCACTTACACTGTACTAGTTTTGTCCCTAGGGGAAGATCCACTAGCTCCCATGTGTTGCTCTTCTGGAGTGAGCTGAACTCCTCCTTCATGGATGTTTGCCATATTGGATCTCCTGATGCTTCTTCATATGTTTCAGGATTAGAATCCACCATCAAATAGCATTTTTCATCAAACAAAGGATCCTTCATGCACAGACCATTCTCAAATTGAGATCTAGTCCTTCTTGGGTCATTGGGATCCCCAGCTAGCTCACCTGCTGCATGTAGTGTCTTGGCTGCCCATTTTGGCCTTGTGGGGATTTTAGGGTCTGAAATAAACTCATATCCATCAGAAAAATCAGAATCAGCATGTTCAACAAACTCTTTACTTACTTCTTGAGGTTCAGGTGGTGAAGAGGCTTCACCAACTTCCACTTCTACAAGGGGTTCTTCTTCAAACTGAACACACCTTTTGATGAAGGCTTTATTTGTGCTCAAATTTATCAAATTGTACCCTTTTGAATCTTCAGAGTATCCAACAAAAATACACTCTTGGCTTTGTGGCTGCAAAGCCTTCCTCTTCTCTGTCGGGATTCTAGCCCATGCCTTTGAGCCAAAAATCCTGAAATGGGTCACATCTGGCTTGTGCCCACTCCATGCTTCAAAGGGAGTCATACCATAAAGAAGTTTGTGAGGCACCCTATTCTGAATATAGGCTGCATAATTGATAGCTTTGGCTCAGTACTTTGGTGGCAAATTTTTGGCCTCCATCATGCATGTTGCCATCTCCTTCAGTGATCTATTCTTCCTCTCAGCAACACCATTTTGCTGTGGTGTGTAAGGGATAGAATGCTGCATCTGAATACCTACATCTGCACAATAGTTAATAAACTCAGACTTGACATAATCACCACCATTGTCATATCTAAGGGCCTTGAGTTTCCTTCTAGACTGGTTTTCAACCAAATCCTTAAAGACTTTGAATAGGCCAAAAAATTCAGACTTGTGTTTCAGGAAGTGAACCCAGCAATACCTGGAAAAGTCATCAATGAAATTTAATGCATACTTGGCCTGAATCATGGACATATGAGGGAATGGACCAGCAACATCACTGTGGATCAGCTCAAGGGGTGTAGAGGTTCTCTCATGACTAGCTCTCTCAAATTTGTGCTCTGGGTGTTTTCCTAGGATACAACCTTGGCAGACTCCTTTGGAAAATTTTATCTTGGGAAACCCTATGACCATCTCTTTTTCACTAAGATCAGAAAGATATTTGTAGTTAATGTGGCCAAATATCTCATGCCACAGCTTGCTGGATTCATTAGCATGAATGAGAAGAGCAGAGGGGTTTGAGTAAGGTAGGAAGTGTGAGAACATGTATACCTTTTGAGCATGATTCGCAACTCCTTTTGCAATGACTCTACCAGTTGAAATCTCTATGATCTCAAATTCATCGGGGGAGAATATGACCTTCTTAGGAGACCTAGTGTGGGTCATCTGGTACACTAATAGGAGGTTGGAGGAAATACCAGGGACGTATAGCACATTGCTGAACTAACCATGATCAAGATCTATCCTTCCTTTGCCTTTACTTTCAGTGAGAGAGTCATCTCCCAGTACAATAGATGGTCCTTTCGACATATCCAGTGAGGAGAAGGCCTCCTTAGTTGAAACCATGTGTCTTGAAGCTCCATAATCTATGATAAAACTGGGTGAGATTGATGTGCCAGCAACTAGAGCATGAACTCTCTCTCTTTCATCGGAACTTGATCCCCCTTCTCTCTTCTTTGAGCTTTCTGGAAGGGAGATGCCATTCTTCTCCAGGAGACTGGTCAGCATGTCTATCTGCTTTTTCATACAAGATCTTTCAGTGTGATTGCCCTTATTGTAGTATGTGCACTTGTTCATTTCACCTTTGTTCTTCTTCTTCTGGTTATTCTTCTTGGGACCTTGTTGATCCTCCAGAGACTGTTTCTTGTCTCTCTTTTGCTCAGGTGGCTTTTTATATTTCTTTTTACTTTCTGAATCCACCCTTGAATCTCCAGCAATCAAAGCTTGATCTTTGGATGGTTTGATGGTGCCCATCATCACCAGCTTGTCCTGTTCTTGTGTGAGAGATTCCATGAAATTTGCAAGGCTAGGCATCTTCAAGGCTCGAGCTGTCAGTTTTGTGGCATAGAAGGTCGAAACAAACACTGAATAATTAGGGCCCAGCTTTGAGAGGATGTCCAGTATGAGCTGATCATATTTATTTTCAATACCACACTGTTTCAGCTGCAAAACTAGTGCTTTGAACTTGGAGAAATATAGCTACAGGGATTCAAAGCTTGTTGGACTCAGAAAAATCAACTCATTCTCGATTTGATGTCCCCTCATCTCATATGTATTTCCAAAAAGATCAGCAAGCTTCTCCCATACTTCATTCGGTGATGTCAATCCATCGAGATGGAAAAGGAGGTCTCTGGAAATACTCAGGCACAGGAGGCCATAAGCCTCATCCCTCCTGTTGTGCCATTTTATCTTCTCTGCAACTGCATTGGGCTCTGCTTCTGTTTCCATAGTCACCATATAGATGCCTTTCTCTCTCAACAGTATCTCCATCTATGTTTTCCATTCAAATAAATTGAAGGGAGTCAAGATAGTTTTCTGTGATTGATCCATAGCTCTAGAAAATCTGTCCCGGCTGTCAGTAGAAGGCTCCCAGTCTTGATGTCAAACCTGCAAAACAATTTTTGAAGGAGAGAAACAACCTACAATGGCTCTGATACCATGTGGAAATTAAGCCCAGCAATAGATTAATTTTACTCACAACAATTATCAATTGATCATGCAAAATTGCTAACAAGAGAGACTGAATATGGAGCTGTAACACTAAATTGTATTAACTGAGTGTACAATAGCCAAACCTGTAATAACATAGGTTTCTGAATAAATAGAATACATCAAGAAATCGAATGCATGAGGAGGCATCCAAATATAGCATAAAGCAGGCTTACCAAAAATAATCAAATCCCCCATAGGTGTAAAAAGCTGATCCCAAATCTGTCATGGAGCTCACGAATTGGAAAAAAGGAATAGGCAAGCTAAAGAGTGGTGGAATGGCAGCTCATACATGCTTTTGCATGGAGAAAATAGAGGAGGATGTGTAGGACAAAAAACAAGTCAACCTCACCTAGTCTAGCTTTTCCTTTTGCCTTAAAACACTGAAAAAGCAGGCAATAAAGGAGAAAAAGCAGAAGGGCGCCTAGGAGGACAGGAATAAAGTAGAATTGATTCCTTTAGCTCTCCCATGCACTACATGAGTCAAATGTGGCAAGTTTGACCTCTATGGATAGGCAAATAGCAACTTGCACAAGGTGGGACACATGAACTAGGCAAATAAGACAAAAATAAATGAATTAATGTCTAAGTGGGTAAAATATGGGTTGATTATTCTAACACAAAATTAGTTGAATAACTGAACCCTAACTATTTTTAGACTATCTATTGAATAGTTCAATATAAATTATCCTTCTACAAAAATAAAATAACTTTCCAAACTTAACTAATATCTGACTTTCTTGACTAACTTTACAAATCTTTAGCTGCTTCAGCTAGTAAAGCAATTCCCTCCAAGGCCTGAGATTTCCTTATCAATTTCAATTGATCTATATCCAAGTCTGCAATCCTCCTTGTTAGCTCCTCATTATGCTGTTGCAGCTCCTATATGGTTTGCTTTAACTCTGTGAACCAATTTTCTGTTTGCCTTTTCCTTTTAAGTGCTTCTCTTCAAACTATAATCAAGTCCTGGTAATGACTGTTAATTTCCTCCAAATATTCTCTAAGTCTCCTGTTTGCAGTAACTAATCCATCATTAGCTCCATGCATATATTCAATTTGATACTTGCATTTCTTAATGCTTCTTTGTAGGTTTTCTTTTTTAGAATCAATACATTTGTCTCCTAATATTGTTTGCATCCCTTCTGCTATCCATGGGATTTTCAATTTCTTATAGATTTCTTCATCCTCTTTCATAACCTCTATCAAGGTCACAGGAAACTTTGGATGTTCTTCATTTTCATCATTGCAGTGACCTTCTTCTTCAACCATCTCCTTCTTCTCTAGACAAGAACTCTTTATCTCATTTTACTGTTGTTCTTGAAACATCTAATTTCGAATCTTCAGAAAAATATCAGAGATCTTAGTATCAATGATGACATATTTTCCTTTTGATTCTATTGGTTTTTTACCTTTATTTCCATCTTCACTATCATCCAATTTCTCTTCAGATGATGAATCCTCTATTACTGTAACCTTTTCTTTAGCCAATTTGGGATTCAATAGATTTTTCATGTTTAAACTAAGTTTGTTCTTCGGCCTTGTCTTAGGTCTCTAGATTGCTGCAACCTCTCCCAACATCTTCAAACCTTTTCCTTGATGAGTTATTAAGGAAAATTCAACAACCTTCTTTTTTTTCCTTCTTGACACTGTTTCCTCATCACAATGAGTGTCAATTTTTTGCTCAACACAAACCCTATCTTCATTAATAATAGGAATTCTAGCCTCATCAAATAAGTATTTTTCATCCTCCTCTGATAGTACTGTAATAGGACTTTGCTTCTACTCCTCAATATCTTCTTTTACATCTTGAATTGATTCTGTAGGTAAAACTTCTATAATAGGCTTAGCTTCTTTCATTTCTAACTGTAAAACTTTGCTTTCCTTATCATTAACTTGCTGTCCAAATTCAAAGTTTTTATTTTCCTGATTTGAAGCCTCTCCTGGTTTATCATTTTCTTCATCCTTAATTGTTACCTTTTTTCTAAGATTCTTATCAGAGTTTGACCTTTATCTACTTGTCTTCTCTGAGACTGTTCCTCCTGATCAGTCTTGAAACCTAACCAAAATATGAAATGCTCCCATGTCTTTTCCCTTTTTTGCAATACAGTACTTATGATGAGCTTAATGAGTCCATGGTGAAAAATTGATTGCTTTGTATGATCCTGGTGCTCTCTCACCCTACATGACATCTTCTATAAGCTTTTCAAAAAGAAGAAAGGTAGATTCATTTTAGACTCATTACTAAGATGTTGGAGGAATCTAACATGATATTTGAAAACAAAGGGAAATCTACCCTCATAGGTGACATAGCTCTGCAAGAATTTAATAGGCTCAATCCACTCAGGTTTAAAGTTTTGAATTGGAACACCTTTTCCCCAGCTTGCAACTACACCAAGAAGCAAATGAATCTGAGCATTAAAGGTGAAAGGAACCTTTTTGAACCAGAACTCTCCCTCATCCAGAATCCCTGTTGCTTCAGCTATTAACTCCCTGGTTAATTTGAACTTCAAGGTGTCAAAAGAGACTATATCATTGTCTAAACATTGAGCAAATTTGTAAGAAACCTCTGAATGATAACCTTCAATATTTTCAAAGAACATTAACCATCCTACATCTACAAACAACTGTGCACAATCTGGAAAGTTATTCACATAGCTTAAGTCTGAGGGTTCTGCCATATTGGTATTTCCACTCTTTTTCATTTTGAACTATGATTAAACAACTTCTATCAATACACCATAGTCTGACTGTCCTCAATTCTTAACAAACTAACATAGAATACACTATAGGGACATCCAAAAGACTCTACTCTAAATTTTTCTATTTAAATTATGAATACTTTAAATCCATTGATTAATAATTCATCATTTAACATGGATTAAGTTTAAAACTAGTACTCTACCTTCAAATCTGTCATTAGTCATTTGTTTAGAAAAAACCCAAATTAATAAACCATGGTAATGGCACACGGACTACCTATCTAAAAATGACTAATTCGACTGCTGGCATCTGGTTATCTCAACTGTCAGGTGTCGAATTGCATGCTCCACCTTTCTCTGACCGCTTAGACCACTCCAACCAACTGCTCCTAAAAGCCCTAATTTTCATTATGTTTCAACATCCCGATTACCAAGCACTAATTTCTCTCCATGATCTTCACTTTCTCTTCATGTACTTAAGATAAAAACATAATTCCATACACCTTTGTCTCATTATACTCTACTATCATTATTATTTCTGATCTGCAAGAAACTGCCACAATTTCTCCTTCATCATGATATTCCACTTGCCTTAGTGATTAAACTTACAAAAGACACGTATTAAATCCACCACACAATGTGATTGACATCTCAGGTGTGAGAATCCCAAAGAAATTGAACCAAAAAATGATTATTTTAGCTTGCATGATTTTCTTGTAGTGCCCCTATGTAACTTTTTCTGGCTTGCGCTACAGGAATATCTATTTTATGATTTTTTAACCAAAACTCCAAACAAAGTGTTATTTTTTGGTAAATAACTTTAAATAAGGTCTTATGATATTTATTTAGAACCTTTTCAGAATTATATACATCCTATAAGCCCATAAAAACAATGAAATTAATTAAGTAAAGCAAAAATTAAAAAGAAAACATGTTAATTTAACTATAAACATAAGGCTAAAGTCAAAATATTTTGAAAGAAACCAAGGTCAAAACTTTAAAACAATAAGAAAAAAAAATTATACTTTTAAGACAAGCAAATGGTTCAAAAATAGAATACAAAAACAGCCTATAACATCTGGCTCCTGCTACAGGATGAAGTCCTCCCTATGAGGCTTCAAGAACCTGTAGACTAGTGCCTTCTGTAACCAAAACTGCCTGCTATTCTGCAAAAAATCCATTGGGATATGGAGTCTTTATTCAATCCTTCACACACTGATATATACATAGAAAATCAAATCTCTTTCTTTGAGGAGCCTTCCATTTACTGAATCAAATTGTAATCCCATTTCCCATGTAACCAGGAAAAAATTTCATCAACCCACCAAAACTTGTTTCCAACTCCGAATATATATATAATCAGAAATATTGGAAAACATGAAGAGCAAATATCTAACAACTTATATTCACTTTTATCAAATGATATCTCTAAAATAATAGATTTATAACTTAGCATTGACTCTAAATAATATGCCACTGGATCATAAAAATTTCCAAATGTTACATTTTCCTGTTCTATGAAAAAGATAGGCTGTCCATAAGAATATTTTGTTCCATGAATATCAATCAAGCATTGGTGATAAAAAAGCATCAGGATTTTCCTGAATTTGCTCCAGATTTTTTTGGACAGTATCATCAATAATGTCAACAAGCTAAACCTCCTTTTCCACAATGTCTTCAAATGGATAACTATCATACATTGGCTTTGGCTGTTCAAGGATAATGGACTGAATGCATTCCTGAATCTGCTGATCATATTGTGCCATAAAACACACCTCACACATTTCTGGGTCTTTCTTTTCAATTTCATCATCATATTTATAAAAAATTGGAGCATCTTCATAATGGTTTTGAACAACAGATTTATCATAACCATGAATATAAGAAATTTCTAATATAACGTTAAAAATTTCAACAGCTTGACTTTCATCAATTTTAATATCAAAACAAAATTGAATAAAATATAATTCATCACAAAATTCTTGTCCTGAAAACCCAATCTCTTCATCATAACGTGGAGCATTCTGAGAAATTTCAAATGATGATGCTGAAGGTTCCTGTTTTTCTTCAATACAAAGCCGATCTTTAACACGACAATTATTTCCAACAGTTTGTTGAACATGAGATTGATCTTCAAGAAGATTAGCATTCAAATGATTATTAAGACTGTTGAAATCATTATGAGAATATTCCAAACTATCTCGGCTGATCTCATCACTAGAATAATCTTCAACCTGACTTAAAAAAACAACTTGATTATCGTAATGATCATGGAATTCTTCCTTGACAGCAGTATCTAAAAATGTTACCTCTTCATCTTCAACAAATTATGAAACTACAACTTCTTCATGATATGTTTTCAATCCTTGACTATACTTATCATCATGATTTTTTGAATCAGAAATTGTATTATAAAAATCGTCTTGCTCACAACAATCTTTAAAACAGAATTCAGTTGAGAACACATACTTACAATGTTTCCGAAAACATGTGTGGAATTCTTTCAGTGAGGAAATGCTAGCAGCAGGAAGAGAAAAATACCATTCTCATGCATCTTGCTTGAGTGAATACATGAACATCTTCATGCTGTATATTTAACTGGACCATACATTGATGAAATCTAATAAGGTGATCTGAATGATTATCCTCTTTTCTTTCTCTAAACCATGGAAGACAATCTCCCCAAACATCCATAATAGGTACTGGATTTGGAAAACTTGGTACATCAGAAAAATTGAAAGGTGCAAACCTTCGAGCCAGAATGGCTTCCATGGTTTTCGGCCTTTGCATCTTGAACTAGTGGAGTCGCCAATCGATTTGTCAAGACAGGTTTTCTTTTTCCTCCTTGGAAAATGGAAAGGGTGACAGTAGGTCAAATTAATTAGGGATACATAAAGCTCAGGATGACTGAGACATTTTGATTTTCCTAGATGTTTTCAATACTGTTCTAGGTCTGAAACATTCAGCTATAAAGGTGAACTAGGTATGTTTCTCGTTCCAACTCCCTTAGTAGCCATTGTTAAATACTGGTGAAAAGTAGTCTTTAATATTTGTTGGTTTAAGTTCACCTCTCAAAACCAGTGAAATGATAAGTATCCCAGGGAAAATAAGTTTTCAACTTCATTCCCCGGCAACGGCACCAAAGCTGTTAGTGCCAGAAATTGTTCCCAAACTATAAGAGAACAAGCCAACAGAATCTCAATAATCACAATAAAGTAAAATAGGGTTTTCTAGGGTTTTCAAGGTTTTTTGGTTGAGCATTTTGAAGACAAGAGGGAAAACATTCATAAAACCAAAGTAAACACTAAATCATGAGCATTTGAATGACTAAAATGCATAACATATAAACCATAATCCAACAAAAAGCACAATACTGAGTTTCACCCACAGTTAGCAAGCATTTCAAGCATAAAAACATTAAACAGGAAATGAATATACCAACTAAGTAATTAACACAAATTAGAAATAAAACCAGTCAATAATATGAAGGGCATATAGTGCATATATTTCATAGTTCAGTCCTCAAAAAACACATAAGAGTCTTTACTTAGCTCATAAAAAAATCCTGATAGCCTCCCCTTGTCAGCAAAAATTCGAACCATTTGTCTTCTTTTAGACTTACATTTATCCTATTCTTTCAAAATCAGTTGAATAACTGAACCCTAACTATTTTTAGACTATCTATCGAGTAGTTCAATCTAAATTATCCTTATACAAAAATAAAATAACTTTCCAAACTTAACTAATAACTGACTTCCTTGATTAACTTTACAAATATTTAGCTACTTTAGCTAGTAAAGCAATTCCCTCCAAGGCCTGAGCTTTCCTTCTCACTTTCAATTGATCTGTCTCCAAGTATGCAATCCTCCTTGTTAGCTCTTCATTATGCTTTTGCAGCTTCTGGATGGTTTGCTTTAACTCTATGAATTGATTTTCTGTTTGCCTTTTCCTTTTAACTGCTTATCTTGAAACTGTAATCAACTCCTGGTAATGACTGTTAATTTCCTCCAAATTTTCTCTAAGTCTCCTGTTTGCAGTAACTAATCCATCATTAGCTTCATGCATATATTTAATTTGATACTTGTATTGCTTAATGCTTCTTTGTAGGTTTTCTTTTTCGATGTCAATAAATTTGTCTCCTGATATTTTTTGCATCCCTTTTGGTGTCCATGGGATTTTAAATTTCTTATAGATTTCTTCATCCTCTTTCATAAGCTCTGTGGAGGTCACAGGAAACTTTGGATGTTCTTCATTTTCAACATTGCAGTGAACTTGTTCTTCAACCATCTCCTTCTTCTCTAGACAAGAACTCTTTACCTCATTTTGCTACTGTTCTTGAAACATCTGATTTCGAATCTCAATAAAAATATCAGAGATCTTAGTATCAGTGATGACAGATTTTCCTTTTGATTCTATTGGTTTTTTACCTTTATTGCCATCTTCACTATCATCCAATTTCTCTTCAGATGATGAATCCTCTATTACTGTAACCTTTTCTTTAGCCAATTTGGGATTCAATAACTTTTTCATTTTTAACATAAGTTTGTTCTTCGGCCTTGTCTTAGGTCTCCAGATTGTTGCAAGCTCTCCCAACATCTTCAGAGCCTTTCCTTGATGAGTTATTAAGGAAAATTCAACAACCTTCATTTTTTTGCTTCGTGACACTGTTTCCTCATCACAACGAGTGGTAATTTCTTGCTCAGCACAAACGCTAGCTTCATTAGTAACAGGAATTCTAGCCTCATCAAATAAGTATTTTTCAACCTCCTTTGATAGTACTGTAATAGGACTTTGCTTATGCTCCTCAATATCTTCTTTTACATCTTGAATTGATTCTGCAGGTAAAACTTCTATAACAGGCTCATCTTCTTTCATTTCTAACTGTAAAACTTTGCTTTCCTTATCATTAACTCGCTGTCCAAATTCAAAGTTTTTATTTTCCTGATTTGAAGCCTCTCCTGGTTTATCATTTTCTTCATCCTTAATTGTTACCTTTTTTCTAAGATTCTTATCAGAGTTTGACCTTTATCTACTTGTCTTCTCTGATACTGTTCCTTCTGATCAGTCTTGAAACCTGACCAAAATATGAAATGCTCCCATGTCTATTCCCTTTTCTGCAATACAGTACTTATTATGAGCTTAATGAGTCCACGGTGAAAAATTGATTGATTTGTATGATCCTGGTGCTCTCTCACCCTACATGACATATTCTGTAAGCTTTTCAAAAAGAAGAAAGGTAGATTCACTTTAGACTCATTACTGAGATGTTGGAGGAATCTAAAATGATATTTGAAAACACAGGAAAATCTACCCTCATAGGTGACATAGCTGTGCAATAATTTAATAGGCTCAATCCACTCAGTTTTAAAGTTTTGAATTGGAACACCTTTTCCCCAGTCTGCAACAAAACCAGGAAGAAAATATCTCTGAGCATTAAACGTGAAAGGAACCTTTTTGAACCAGAACTCTCCCTCATGCAGAATCCCTGTTGCTTCATCTATTAACTCCCTAGTTAATTTGAACTTCAAGGTGTCAAAAGACAATATATCCTTGTCTAAACATTGAGAAAATTTGTAAGAAACCTCTGAATGATAACCTTCAATCTTTTCGAAGAAAATTAACTATCCTGCATCTGCAAACAACTGTGCACAATATGGAAAGTTCTTCACCCAACTTAATTCTGAGGGTTCTTCCTTATTGGTCTTTCCACTCTTTTTCATTTTGAACTATGGTTAAACAACTTCTATCAATACACCACAGTCTGACTGTCCTCAAATATTAACAAACTAACATAGAATATAGTATAGGGACATCCAAAAGACTCTACTCTGAATTCTTCTGTTTAAATCATGAATACTTTAAATCCATTGATTAATAATTCATCATTTAACATTGATTAAGTTTAAAACTAGTACTCTTCCTTCAAATCTGTCATTAGTCATTTGTTTAGAAAAACCCCAAATTAATAAATCCTGGTAATGGCACGCGGACTACCTATTTAAAAATGTCTAATTCGACTGCTGGAATCTGGTTATCTCAACTGTCATGTGTCGAATTGCATGCTCCACCTTTCTCTGACCGCTTAGAACACTCCACCCAACTGCTCCTGAAAGCACTAATTTTTGGTCTGTTTCAACATCCCGATAACCAAGCACTGATTTCTAACCACCCCGATGTTATGAACGACCCCGATGGAAAGAAATCATTCAAGGAAGCACAAAAGTACCCACCGTAAAATATCAACTAGAATACAACCAACGAATTATGCAAACACTCAAGGATAATTTAACTATGGCACAAAATCCTATGAAACAACAAGCAGACCAGCATAGAACTGAGAGATATTTTGAATTAGCAAATTGGGTATTCGTAAGACTTCAACCATACAAACAATTATCACTAAAACAACAGGGAAAGAACAAATTAGCACCTAAATTCTATGGTCCATACCAAATTATACAGAAGATTAGAAACGTAGCATACAAGCTAAATTTACCAGAGAGAAGTTGAATTCACAACGTCTTCCATGTATCAAATCTTAAAAATTTGTTGGGTCAACAACAATCAGTTCAAACAACACTCCCCACTCTAGATGAAGAAGGGAAACTAATCTTAGAACGAGAATCTATCTTCCACATCAGAGAACGAATATTACGCACTAGAATGATTAAGGAATACCTCATTAAATGGAATAATTGCCCAGAAGAAGATGCATCATGGGAAATAGAGAAAATCATCCAGCAACACCTTTCTTTACCCTGCTTTGAGGACAAAGCAATTTAAAAGGAGAAGGAAATGTTACAAATGTTAAATTTAAATATTAAGCTAGGTTAAATTTAGTAAATGTTTGTAATTAAACTAATAGGTGACTCGAAAAGTCACCTCTCTTCCCCACTTAAGGTATAAAATACTGGGGAAATGATTATTGTAAACCATCTTCTTCATATTTATTACTTATACATTTTACATTACGTTTCTTTTTCCCTCCATCAAAATTTCTGTTATTCCAAAATATCAAATCATGGGAGCTTCGAGATGAGGGGTGAAAGTGGCCAATTAATAGGCCCAAAGGAAGGACAAGGGAAACTGTGTTCATTGGTAACAAGTTGAGTGGTTGTGCTAGCCAACATCTCTGCCATATCATTTTCTTTGTTAAAAACATCCTATATATCTATCTGCCTCAACATAATGGAAAACTAGAATCTTTAATGAAATATTATGGAAAAGGGAATTCCATTAACCTTATTACATCAAATTGAAAAAAAAACAACTATGCCAAAAATATCCAAAATAAATTCGTGATTAAGGAAAAAATCCCTTGCATGGAAGGGGTCAGACCAAACCCCAAAAATCATGTCTTAATAAATCAACACACAAGAGAGGCCACTGCAACAACACTCAAAAATAGGATTCAAATTCAAAGCATTCACAATGCCCTTTAGGACCTATTTTAAGTTTCTTATAAGGGCACACCAGTTTTTTCCATGCAAAAAAATAATAATTTTGTATTGGGCCCTTCAATAATGAAATTGACCATTATTTTGTATTTTTGCAATTGAAGGGTTGTTCCAATTTTTTCCTCACAAATTTTTAGATGGTTGAGAATGGACGATTAGGTAGCAACGAAGGTAGAAGCCTAAGATAGTATTCCACACATTCCAACAACATTATTTATCAAAATTTAAATTACGATGAAACTTTAAAACATTTAAAATTAAGTTTAAATGTTGTTTCCACATTACATGTAGCTTCTTCCATCCAGTTGCTAAAATTCTTGTATATGGGTTCTTGTGTTATTTGGGTTAGACTTTGCTTATTAAAAAACTAGAGTCCAATGATGCAAATGTTATCACTATATTGAAGAATTTGATTACAATCCTCATAATATACAATGAAATTTTGATGTATTGCTACATTTTTAAATAAAACTAATAGTTTATGGGTGTGTGGAAGCTGATGAGGGTCTCTTGTGACATGTTAGATGCAATAGAAAACTAAAAAAACATGCATCCGTCAACCTGGATGGATATTTTGAGACACTTACACAATGAATCTTGCGATGAGTTAAAAACAAGAAATGTAGGAAATTGAATGGAGTTTCCAAATATATAATTTTTTTCTATTGAAAATGTTGTTAACAATCTAAAGTTAGATATTTTTTAATGGGAAATTTTTATTTTTGGGACAAATTATAAGGTATATGTTTTTGTGGGTGCAGCCTCTGAGTGGCTAAATGATGGAATAAACTTACGAAAATTAGTATACATATAGAGCACATATAGTACTAGTGCACGACTATTTTTCCAATAATAAAAATAATTTTTTTATTTTTTTTTAATTGCGCCAAGAGGTGCTCTATAGCCCCAGTATGGGGGAGATCTTGTAACGTGATGTAATGTGATGTAATGTTAGTAACATTTGTGACATGTTGGCAAAAGATAATAGTGATAGTGAATATTATGGGAGAGATATTATAACTTGATGTAACATTAATAACGTTTGTAACATGTCAGCAAAAAATAATAGTGATAGTGAATATTATGGGAGAGATTTTGTAACAAAAAATAAAAAATAATATCACTTTCGTAACGTTATTTTTATTAATAAAAATAAAAGTATCTAATAGGCCAAAATAAATTCCGGCCACAAAAACAATCTAATATGGGGGAGATGTTGTAATCTTCCTACCTAACAAAACAATAAAAAAGTAAAAATTTAATTATCCGAAAAAAAATATGTGGGTCAAGAAAAAAAAAATTTGAATTATCCGCAAAAAAATGTTGGCCTTGCACACGGTTTCAAAACCATGTGCACATGGTTTTAAAAACATGTTCAAGGAATTCTAAACAACCGATCGTTTTATTGTACATGGTTTAGGAGGCTTTGCACGTGGTTTTTAAACCATGTGCAATGCCTCCTAAAAAACCCATGGTTTTATTGTAAATGGTTTAGGAGGGCCTTGCAAATGGTTTTGAGACCATGTGCAAGGCCTCCTAAAAAACCCATGATTGTAGGAGGGCCTTACATATAGTTTTAAAACCATGTGTGGGTAGATGATGCAATGTTTGTTTGTAACAAAATAAAAAATAATAAAAAATATTATATGTCGGCAATAAATAATATTAAATATTATTAATACTAAAATTATATGTGGACCTTAAATAAAAATATGTTTCTTTTGGTTTGAATCAAATCAATGGATACCTAAGAAGAGGTTTTCACTTCGAGAGATTTGATCCATCTCGGCACTTGATAGAGCCTAGGATTTGGATCTAAACTGGTTATCTAAGAGCTAAAACCTTGAAAATGGCATGTCAATTGTGTGTGCAGCGTTTGAATGTCTTAATGCAGTTATTTGGAAATGGGTTTTTTATATCATGTAGAGGTCGGTGTTCTTTAGTGCACCATACAATTTGTTTTTTAAATAGTTGAAAAACGAAAGAGATATGGATGAAACACTAACAATTTGTTTTTTGAGTTGAGGAGTGATGACAAAAGATAAATAAGAAAAAAATAGAAAAAATTATGTATTCTTGTTAAATTTTACATATTTGGAATCTACAAAAAAAAACCATATCTGTTTCTAAAATCTCATAAAAAGGAGGTGTGCAACATACTTAGATGAATGGCTAAACACGAGCATATTGAAAATTTGGAAATAATGTTGAATTAGCCATGGGAATTAGCCATGGTTCATCATACTCCAAGGCATAGCCATTTTCAATCTGAAGCAACATCCAAAGTAGACACACAGGCATAAGAATGTCATGCAAGCATGGGTGGAGGCTTGGCCTTATCATTTGGAGGGAATAAATTTTTGAATTTAAACAAATTGCATGCTTGTTATAATGAACAATAACGCATGCACATTTTATGAATCACAACGCACATGCATTTTAAACTACTACAATGAGTTTGGTTTTGTAAGTTATA
>LPNX010600827.1:126223-143912 GCA_001517045.1 Pseudotsuga menziesii | reverse complement strand
TTTATCTTTGTTTCCTCCATACTTCTTTGGCCTTAACTCCGGATGAAGTTTCCAACACTTAGAGACATCATGTCCCTTCTGACAATGCGAACATGTAGGGTTTTCACCCTCTTTCTTAATAGTAGCCATCTTCTTTTTCCCCTGATCTTTACTTTTCAACTTGCTTTCAAATTGAAAGGATTTCTTCACAAAAGTATCAATAGCATTCTTACCCATGGCTTCTAAATGTGTAGCTTGAACACATACATCATCCAAATTACTAGGGTTAAACATCAACAAAGTATGCTTCAAATAAGAATGCATGCCACCAATGTACTTAAGAAGAGTTTCATGTGTATCTAATGAAACATTCAATGCAATAGCCCTCTTTCTGAATTCATGAGTATAATATTGAATGCTTTGTCCTTTAGCTTGTCTAAACATTTTCCAACTCATACTTAATTGTTGAATATGTCCTAAAGGATAAAATGGATTCCTTAATACTTCAATGAATTCATTCCAAACTGAAATAATTTTACCATTATTTCGAAGATCTTGCTGAATTTTCTCTCCCACCAAGTAAGAGCCATACCAATCATCCTCAAAGTGGCCAATTGAATCCTGGAAGGGTCATCATTAATGCCCTACACCCTGCAATATACTTCAAGCTGCTTGATCCAATTGTCTAACTTTTTAGCATCTAAATCTCCATTATAAATTGGCAATTCAAATTTAACATCCAATTTGAAATAAGGCATATTAGGATTTGCATTATTCGAATGAGAAGTATGAGAAGAAGAGAAAGTTTGATTAGTTTTAGGAGGATCACCATCACCTCCTACTCCTTTACCCTTTTCTTCCTTCTTCACTTCTAGATCTTTGGATGAAGATCCTTCTTCTTTCTTCTTCCTTTCTTCTCGCTCATCGAGTAGAATTTCCATCATGGCTTTCATGCTCATAAAAGCCTCCAAAAACTCTGTTTCTGAAATAACAGGTTTTTCCCATTCTATATGTCCTTCTTCTTCCCCTCGTGGAGAAGACATGGTTCTTGAGAATGTTCTCCTCGAGCCAATCTCAGGATCTCCTTCGATTAATTCTCCTTCACCATGCTTTAGCCTGGACTTGGTAAGCATTCACAAACTTGCACCAACAGTTAACCTGCTCTGATACCATAATATGATCTGTTGGATCTCAACTTATGTGCATTAAAATTTTATTTAAAGAGTGTGTTTTCCAGTTTGCTTAATTCATGGAACAACATTGACAGAAAATTTAATGCCTAACCATAAATGAAAAGCAACACTGATAAACAGATGTGGGAAAAACAAACACAGAAACATAGAGTCACAAACAGAAGTTGATAACGAAGTTCACCCCCTCCACTGGGCTACGTATCTGGGTCCCTCTACAATGGGTACCGATCCAATTAATATCTTTAAGATGGTACAAAAATGGTTCCGGAATCAACTTCAGCAACTGCAAACAGAATGCTGTACAAAATATTTAAGACCTCTCTTCTGGAAATTACAATTAGCCTTCGAAAGGCAAAGAAAGCTAAATTATAACAGAGAATGTCGACTTCAAAAGAACAACATCTGGGCACTTCGCAGCCTCCCCAAGTTTCTCATAACAGAAAAATGAAGCTCCATGCTCTAACACAATCCAAATCTCTCCCTCTGTCCCCCTCTATCCCATAATGTGGCCAAAAAACCCTCTATTTAAGGTTCTGGATAAGTAACGGTTTTGACTTGTCTTTATCATCATAGTTGTTATCTTCTTTATTATTGTTACAACCATATGCTAAACTGAACCATGCAATCCCACCAAATCGCTGCACAAGCGTTATGTTACCACGACGTTCCATATCCCCGAAACGTTGCAACTAACTCCACGCATGACTCACAACACGTTGCAATAACCTGCAACTGGGCTATGCCACATGTAATGTAACCGTTTGATGTCACCACCAACTTCACCAATGTCACAGCATCACAGCATATGACCAATGTTGCAGCATCGCAGCATATGACCAATGTAGCAGCATCGCAGCATATGACCAATGTCACAGCATATGTGACCGCCCAGGATTTGCCACAAACCATTTTAGATTACCTCTTGATGGTGCACAAACTACGTGGCCCATACTATGCAAGTTGCGCAGCCCATGCAAGCTGCACGGCCCATGCAAGCTGCGTGATGTTATGTCGGACCGCGCAGCCCCTAAGGCTAGTCGCGCACTATTTTTAGCATATGTTATGTTCTTTGAACCATATATTAATAGCTATTGTACCATGTTGGATCAGTGTAATTTTGAATATGAATAATCCACCGGATCAACTAACACATTCTCTCACTGTATTTCCCCCTTTCTCCACTTACTCGCAATCTCTTAACACCCAAGTTGGTCTCTACCTCTAACTCCTTAACAATCCCTCTCCATCTCTACCTTCAAACCCCTTACCACCTCCCTCCCCCAAACCTTTAAATGGTATAATCACAAACAAAACAATATAGTTCTAAATCACGTGCCCATTTTTGTTAATAAAATTGTGTGCCCATTTTTGTTAATTAAATCGCGTGTGCATTACATTCAATAAAAATGCATGTGTGTTGTTTTTAATAAAAACCATACTCTTTACTGTCACATATGCTCCTAACCTTTCACCCCCCACTCCTAAACTCCTATCACACCCCTTCCTCTCTCTCTCTCTCTCTCTCTCTCTCTCTCTCTCTCATACACACCCCCCTCCCTTATATCACTCCCCAACCAATCCAACTACCTCTAACCCCCACTCCCCTTATTACATCCCCTCTACATTCACCTAGACACCGCCACATTAATCTAACCCCCCCACTCCTAAACTACTAACACATCCCTTCCTCTCGCTCTCTCTCTCACACACATCCACACGTAACCCCACCCCACTAAGGACCCCGTCCCCCCTCCACTCTATATTTGCTTCTTTCTCTCTCTGACACACACATCCCTATGTTTCCCCTTACCACTAACACCCCCTAACCTATAACCTACAACACCTAGACACCCCTACACACATCCACAGGTCTCCCTTTACCACTAACACTCCCCAACCAATCCAAATACCTCTAACCCCCACCCCCTTATTACATCCCCTCTACATTAACCCAAACAGCCCCACATTAATCTGACACCTGCCCCCCCAACCCCTAAACTCCTAACACATCCCTTCCTCTCGCTCTCTCTCACACACACATCCACAGGTCTCTCTTTACCACTAACAACCCCCTCCCTTATATCACTCCCCAACCAATCCAACTACCTCTAATCCCCACCCCCCTATTACATTCACCTAGACAACCCCCCATTAATCTACCCCCCCCCCCCCGCACTCCTAAACTCCTAACACATCCCTTCCTCTCACTCTCTCTCTCTTACACATCCACAGGTCACCCCAGCCCACTAACGACCCCCCCCTCCACTCTCTCTATGTTTCTCTCTATCTCTCTCATAGACACCTCCCTATGTTTCCCCTTACCACTAACACCCCCTAACCTATAACCTACAACACTTAGACACCCCCACACACATCCACTGTTCACATCCATAGGTCTCCCTTTGCCACTAATATCCCCCTCCCTTATATCACTCCCCAACCAATCCAACTACCTCTAACCGCCACCCCCATATTACATCCCTTCTACATTCACCTAGACACCCCCACATTAATCTAAATCCCTCCCACTCCTAAACTCCTAACACATCCCTTCCTCTCGCTCTCTCTCTCTCAGACACATCCACAGGCCACCCCACCCCACTAAGGAACCCCCCCACTCCACTCTATCTTTGTTTCTCTCTCTCTCTCACAAACATCCCTATGTTTCCCCTTACCACCAAAACCCCCTAACCTATAACCTATAATACCTAGATACCGCCCCACACATCCATAGGTCGCATCCATAGGTCTCCCATTACCACTAACCTACAACACCTAGACACCCGCACATTAATCTAACCCCCTGTTATAACTGATTTTACCACTCCAGGTGAATCACACTTTGTATGGCCTTCCCCTGTCCCTCTGCAGACTCCTTAGACCCCATGGACCATTTTTTGTCCTTTGATTTTTCCTTGACCATCCCTAAAAACATGTGAAAAATGATACACGCGACTTTTAAACCCTTAATCGTGTGTATATGCGGGTTTGACCACTAAAACCGTGTACATCGGGATGTGTACAAAATCCAAATCCTTTTGGAGTTTTCCTTGACATGGATATGACTCACTTGACTCTTGGCCTTCCTTATGCCTTGAGATCGCTCAGATTCAACCTTTCATTACCGCTTTGAAAAGCTATATAAGGAGCTCTATGATACATTGAAGGCATATGAGAGAATTGAGAGAAAAACAACTATAGTCCATTGTTACCGGAACTTATACTTGAGTCTGCATCCCTTTGTCCCTTGAAGCACTTTTGTGTTCTTCCCAAGCTTGCCTTTTGCTTGTGAGCTTGCTATCGAGAGATGGAGGATTGAGGTGGTGGAGGCCCAAGTGGGGGATTCAGTTTCTCCGATTCGCAAACGTGCCGATAGAGGTTGTATCCATTGTAATCTCTGATTTTATATTAATAGAAATATCTTTTCCTGTCCAATAATGTGTGTTTGAATGAATATTTTATCCATGGGATGTTTTCAAATGCTTATACATTGTTGATTATATATGCTAGAATAGATCTAACACCATGATATATAGTATGCTTGTATTGTTAACTTGTTGTTGAGGAAGTAATTTATTAATTCAAGCTGAAGTTGGAAAGCTCAACAGGGATCTACTTCAATAATCTGAAATAAGGTATGAGGTATGATCCTTTAGTGTTAAACATTTACTTTCTATTGCATATTGGAAAGGATTGATTTCTGGAGTCAAGCTGTCTATTGTGGTACCCAAAGCCATATGAATTTCTCTCCGTAACAGAATTGGTGACTCCGTTGGGGAGTTCCTAGTAGTTGTCCTTTGGGGGTTTTTCTATCGACATTCAATGAGTTTGAATTGCTCTTTCTCTCTTGTTTTTGTGTTGGGTCTGGGGGCATGTTTGCCTGGTAGTGTCTGATTCGTGTGAAGTTTGTCTTAGCTTTTCTGTTTGCCTTGATTTTTATGCACCTTTCTTCTTGTACGTGAGTTTTTAACTCACAGTTGCGTATACACATGGGTTTCTCTGCGATTTCTGCATATACACGCGGGTTTACTGCAAACAGTCTTGTATGCCCTTAGTTTTTCCTTTTAGTGGAAGTTAAATGGTTGCTGGGTGAAGTTTGATGATTGTTGAGTCTCCTTTGACACTGCCTGACTCTGTTTATATCTCTGTTTCTGACCAGAGACATTTTTTTTTGGGTAAATTTTGTTTTAAGAAGGTTCTTGTCATGGCATTTTCGATTTTTTGTTTGGGATTAGTGCATTAGATTTATTTTACCTTAGTGCTTTGCTTGAGTGTTGTTTGAGTGTGCTTGCAAAGTCTCGGGGTTGTAGAATCATTCTTTTGCTTTTTGTATTTCATTTTATTTCAAAAAATACAAAAATATTTGCTTATCATTATGCATTGCATTTTTCATTTTGCATTGTACTTTCACTAGATTTGCTTTGGAGTATTAGTTAGGATTTCATATAGGAAAGCTTGCATTCATCATTTGAAGAAAAATTGTGCATTTCACATAGTAGCATACCCTATTTTCATGGACACAATGCATTTGCATTGATTGTTAGGTGTGCATTTTACTTCATGTTGTGTCATAACACCATTAGTTGCACGACCATATCCCTCTTTTGAGTAATAAAGCCAATTAAAATCAATGCTTAATTAAAATGAAATACATTATTTTCTTTTATAGGGTGCACCAACAATATTAGGTTTTAGGGTCTTGGAATAGTTCATTATGAGTAAATTCTCTGAGAACACTAAACAACAACATGTATGTGTCTGTCCAGGTGAGTGTGTGAAATACTTGGTATAACCAGTGTTTCTCAGGATCCTCCTCTCAAAAGGGAGTTAAGCACGAGGCATTGTGAGCAGTTATTGATTAAGATGACCCCTAGTCATAACTGAGTAGCACCGTATATATTTCCAGGATTGTATTCATATCTGGGGGCTCTTTCAAGAGTTTCAGGCTTTGCTATCCTGCCCATACGGTCAATCCACCTGCGACTATCCACCTGAGCATTGATTATATTGAGGTGACCTTAGTAGCCTTATATAGGATATCAAGGGGGTACTTTGCAAGGGTTATTCTGCGAGTGTCCTGGCCAAGTTGGGGTTGGACAGCACAGTCACTTTACGCATTGAAGTTGAGGGCCACAATAATTGGTTACGTACCTACACTTGTTGTGTATGGGAGTCTTAAGCCTCTCCTAGGTGAGACATACCTACTTCATTCAGGAGCTCACTTATCCTACCCTTGATTGCCTGCAGTTGGCTTTAGATTTTATTGGTGATTGCTCTGTGCACAATAGCTTGCCTAGGGTTTGTGTAAATAGAGAGTCTTCTCTATTTTTTGAGTAATTGTGGATTCGGGTGCGGCTCCTCGTCATTCTCATCATTTATCAGGACTTTCACCTTCTACATCTCCTCCTCCTTTAGGAGAGAAATATAGACAATACAGGCGGACTACTTCGCACATTGATTCACACACCATGGGAGACCATATAGAAGGTATTCCTGAACCACCTTCTCCCATTCAAGTGGAAGATGGGGATTTTAGTCCTACCTACGATCCTTCACCTGACTTAGCTGAGTTAGGGCCTATGATTTCTGAGATAGGAACCTTTCATGATAGACCTACTCACTCTAGGGTTGATTCCCCATTGACGCATTACCGGTATGGAATGCCGGAGGATGCCGAGACTCATTTCGAACCCGCAAGCACTAGTTATGGTAGTTATGGTATGTCTTGTTTTCCCACTATGCCTAGGGGCACTCTCAGTCCGTACCATGTGGAGAGGTTTGGGATCACTAGTCACATTGCACCTTCCATCCCAGCAGTGGAAGTTACATCACATATTTCTCCTAGGTCTAGGTTAGTGATCCTATTAGGATACCAGATCCAAGACGAGTGACTATAGGGAATAGTACATACATAATTACACAGATCCATCCATCCTCTATCCCTAGTTCCTCAAATTTTCACCCTCCACCTCATTCACGTGGTCCTTTAGGCCGAAACGTTGCTACAAGTTATGTCCATACTGCGGTTACTAGACAAGTGGTGTCTCAGCTTCATGTACCGCTCGTTGTTTCAGGAGGTCATGCTCATACTTCTAGAGGTCACATTCCTACTTCCAGAGTGTATATTCCTACTTCCGAAGTGTATGTTCCTACTTATGGAGTGTCTCATGCGACATCTCATTTAATGACTTATGGCCCCTATTATGGGACGCAGTATGGACAGGGTTCTTCACCTTATGGGGGCGGGTATCAACAACCTGCTTACTCTCCAAATTACAGCTTTGTAGCTCCTAATAGTCAAGTTCCACCACACTATGGTGCTTCCATGCCACCCTATATGGGTCAAATGGGAGGAGGGCACTATAGCCAAGGCCATGGTGGTAATCAGACCTATGTGAATCAGAACTATCAGGGAGCGTTCCATCGACCTCATCATCCTAGACTCCCTTTCCTCGTGATGCTGAATCTTCCTGACTTGTCGATATTGACGAACGATCCTATAGCTCATGACCCAGCTTGGTCGGCTGTCCCTACTAAGCTTCCCTCGGACATACCTAAGTTCGAGGGAAAACTGGGAGAGGATCCTAGCAAACATGTTACTACCTTTCACCTATGGTGCTCTTCGAATTCCTTACACTAGGACTCCATCTATTTAAGGCTATTTCAATGCACCCTTATAGGGCCTACCGTGAAATGGTATATAGAGCTACCTAGGGGGGAATTCGCTTTTTTTGATGACCTAGCAATGACTTTTCTTAACCACTTCCAGCTACCAGTGCGTTATGATGTTGGTATTGAACTCTTATCGACATTTCGGCAGGATAAAGCCACACATATCTCGGATCATATCCAAGAGTGGCATAGACAAAAGAGGTTAATTAAATCTTTTATACTACCATAGTTCCTCCTCGAATGGTTCCTTAAGTCGTTATTTCCATATATAGCGAAGGATGTTTCTACATCCAGAGTGCAGAATGAGGAACAAGTGATTTTTAGGGTGCAGGAACTGGAATTGATTTATGCTCAGTCCGGTTTGTTATAAGAGATTATTCCCAATGCTCCGCATTCTAGTTTCGACCCCAAAGTCAAACCTGGACCACATGCCGATGGCATTGTTGGTTGTGCAAGTGCAAAACCTACAGATTCGGTTGCAAAACAAGTTAGTCAATTTTCAATCAACCAATCTGCTTCGGGACAAGCTATGGCTTTGTCTCAACCCGCCCAAATGGCAAGTGCACGTTCAGTGCAATCGTCAGACCAGAAGGGTAACCAGCAGCCCGAACGGAATAGAAAGAAGGGTAAGAATAATCATAAGGGTTGGAATAAGAATGAAAATGCTAATAGTAATGACAATAATGGCCATAATGCTGGGGGGAACAAGAAAGCTAAATGTAAGGTTAAGTTCCCTTGCAATTTATGTAAGGATGATCATTTCACTTACTTATGCCCTCGTATCGATGAAGCCTCGAGATTCTTGGCATAGGGCCCAGCTGTGCTAACTAACCCTTTACCTCACAATCAAAATATGAACTCGAGGATCCATGATCATTCTGGTGGTGATAAAGATCCGCCGGAGGGTAGTGGTCATGGTTGCATTAACATGGTCCATGCTGCGAAAGTTGTGACCCATGCGAAAGACTATGGTTCATCACAACCCAACCCAGGAAAAGAACCTAATTTACCAAGGACCCCTTTGCGTATTGAGAAACCTTTGGATAAACCTGAAGCTGCACCTTGCATTCCTAACGGAGTCCTTAAGCGTTCGGGGCACAATCCTAATGCCCGAGCCGCCCAGAACTATTCAGTTGTCGAGGATTTGTGCCACACTCCTTGTGCGATGTCTACATTGGAAGTGCTTTAGAATTGTCCTTCGCAAAGCAAGGCGTTGCTTTCTACCCTTGGTGTGAATGATGATGATTCTTCCTCTATGATTAAATTTGAAACCGCAATACTTTAGCCTCGCTTTCCTTACTATGTGTCTCTTTTGATTCACGTAGAATGTCTTAATATGACCTTCAAGCGCACTGTGATTGACGAAGGCGCTGCCACTTTTGTGATGTCTTTATCATGTTGGAAGGGTTTAGGTTCCCCTGAGATGTCTAAATCAATGACCATGTTAACTGCATTTGATGGGAGATCGTTTAGGCCACATGGCATCCTTCTTTCCCTTAAAGTCCATTTGGGAGGGAAGACTATTGTAATAGAGGTCGAGGTGGTTGATGCACCCCTTGACTACAATCTCTTGCTGGGTGGGAATTGGATGTATAGTATGCAAGCCGTGGCTTCTTCCCTATTTCGCGTTGTATGCTTCCCATTTAACAGGAAGATAGTCACAATTGATCAAACGACCTTCAAGAATCCATCTGTTACCGCATCTTCGGGAGCTTTGATCATAATCGTTGAACACTCTCAGCTGGCAACTGGGAGTGTGGGTGTAGGCATGTATCCATCCCTCATGGGAATCTTTAGTTGTCCTACACCGATTCTTATGATAGGATCTAGTTCCGATGATGCTTCGACATCTATGAGATTGGTGTCTTTTTACACAAGTCATATGGAAGATCCTTGGATTCTTCCTACACCGAGTACTCCGAGTGCGCCCATCGTGACGGAAGTGCCGTTGCCTACAACTATGATAGCTGATCAAGCTAATCTCAAGTGTGTTGTAGAGCCTAGTCCTTCCTCTTCGCGGACAGAGGAGGAGGACCCTTATGTGCTATCGGCATGGGCAGTACAGTCTTCTCACGCACACAACTACCTTGATACGGTTTTCCCTTTAGATGAAGCGATTATTGAGGCTATGTCAGGAGTTGAGCCACCATGGGAGGAACTCCATCATAGATATTAATTTCTTCCCAAGCTTAACCACTTGGAGTGTGAGGACTTTAGGGTGGTTCTTAGTGAGAGAGTTGGTAGTCCTATGGTTCCATTAATCTCTCTTGGTCCGATGGCTGATGGAAACATGGCAAACATATCTTCAATGATTCCTATCAATATCTCTCGTGATCGTGGCAGGATAGAGAATGTCTATATTGGGGAGGAATGTTCCCATGCTGAGATTCAAGAATACACCAAGCTATTTAAGGAATTCCATGATATCTTTTCTTGGTCTTACAATGAAATGCTAGGTATAGACCCTCGTATTATCGAGCACGAGATTAAGACTTATCCCAATGCTAAGCCTATTTGACAATGCTCGCGTGCGGTGAATCCTAGGAAAGCACCTGTGATTAAGGCAAAGATAGAGAAACTATTAAAAGCTGGTTTTATCTATCCTGTTCCCTTGACGGAGTGGGTATCAAACCCTGTTCCGGTGGATAAGAAGCAAGGAGCGATCCACATATGTACTGATTTCCATGATTTAAATCGTGCCTATCCTGAGGACAATTTTCCCACACCATTTATTGATCAGATTTTGGATGAGTGTGCGGGTAGCGAGGTTTTTTCCTTTATGGACGGCTTTTTCGAATATAATCAGATACAAATTAAACCTGAGGACCAACATAAGATTTCATTTATTTGTCCTTGGAGAAATTTTGTATATCAAAAAATGCCTTTCAGCCTTAAAAACGCCAGAGCTACATTTCAGTGGGCAATGACCTTGATCTTCCATGATCTCAAGTCGATTATCGAAGTATTTTTGGATGACCTTGCTGCTCATTCTCCTATGAGAATGTGTCATCCCTATCACTTGAGATTGGTATTCAAAAGATGACGACACTATTTCGTTAGGTTAAATCCTCATAAGTGCATATTTTGTGTGAAGTCAGGTTGTTTGTTAGGCTTAATCGTTTCTAAAGAGGGTATAAGAGTCGACCCTTTGAAGGTTGAGGCAATACTTCAGTTGTCTCCCTCGAAGAATATTCGTCATCTTTAATGTTTGCAAGGCATGGAAAACTTCTTACAGATATTTATTGTCAATTTTGCCAATTTGACTAGAGGATCCATGCATCTACTGAATAAGAACACCCCCTTTTGTTGGGATGAGTGAGCCCAAGAGCCCTTTGATGCACTCAAATGAGCCCTAGAATCGGCCCCGGTGATTAGTCCCCTAGACTATAGCTGTGATTTTCTACTTTATGTGGCCACGTCCACGGAGATGATTGGTGTGGTTTTGGTTCAAGAGGATGAGGAGCTCCAAGAGAATGTCATATATTATCTGAGCCAGAACCTTATTGAGGTAGAGATTCTCTATTATCATGTTGAGAAGCTTGCTTTAGCTACCATACATGCGGTTCAACGGTTGAGACATTATATTCTCCTTTGCCAGACCTTGGTTGTAGCCCATGTCAATCCGTTTCAATTCATCCTCACTCAAAGGATGATTGGGGGAAAATATAATAAATGGATTGTCATTCTGCAAGAATTTGATCTCGAATTTGTTTTGGCAAAATTGAAGAAGTCTTTAATTTTTGCAGAGCTTATATTGGATTTCTCGAGCGAGGACGAGGAGTTGGTTTGTGAAGATACATTTGTCAATGAACACATCTTCTTAATCTCAACTTTAGACCCATGGTATGGGGATATCATAATATATTTACAAACATTGAAGTTCCCTACTCACCTCTCATGGGATGAATGGTGACGATTACATCACTTGTCTAAGAACTACCTCATAGTGGATAACACTCTGTATCATCGTGGGGTAGATTCCATTTTACAGTGTTGTTTAACTCATGAAGAGGTTGAGGTAGTGCTGAATGATTTCCATGGAGGGGCATTTGGTGGTCATTTATCTAGGCTTTCTACAGCTCAAAATATCTTAAGAGCAGGTTATTTTTGGCTGTCGATCTTTAAGGATTGTGTAGATGTGTTCAAGAGGTGCCACCCTTGCCAGGTGTTTGCACATAATATGAAATCGAAACCTTCCCCGTTACATCCCATTATCACCACCGGTCTCTTCACTAAGTGGGGGCATCATCATATCATAGTGTTTGTTGATTAATTCACGAAATGGGATGAGGCTATGCCTACAGTTAAATCCAACAGTGAGACAACCGCCCATTTCGTATTCAACCAGATTATTTCTTGGTTCGAAATTTCAAAAGAGCTTGTCACTGACCATGGCTCACACTTTTAGAACCATATGATGGAAGAGTTGGAATCAAAGTTAGGGTACAAGCAAGAGCATTCCTCTTCTTACTACCCTCAAGCGAATGGACAGGCAAAAGCAGTGAATAAATCATTCAAATCCATTCTCCAACGAACCATCGCACAAAGCAAGAATAATTGGCACATCATGTTATATCATGCTTTGTGGGTATATAGAACCACTGTTAAGACTGCCATGGGTTTTTCTCCATATCAACTTGTACATGGAGTGGATTCAATATTGCTGATTGAATGAGAGATTCCTTCTTTGAAACTAGCTGTAGAAATCTTACCAGACACTTCACCATTGGAGGAGCATTTGGTCCATCTTGAGAAACTTCATGAGCAGCGTCGGGATGCCTTGGTGGATCAAGAAGTAAATAAACATCGTGTAAAGGTCCAGTACGATAAGTCTGTCTGTCCAAGGAGGTTTAGTGAGGGAGACTTGGTCCTTTTGTGGGATCAACTGAAAGAACCCTTAGGGGCAGGAAAATTTAATCCCATATGGAGGGGTCCTTATGTGGTCAAACGTGTGTTAGAGAAGGGTTCTGATGAGTTAGTGGATTATGAGGGAATGGCCTTGGCGGAGCCTAGAAATGGGATCTATCTCAAGAAGTACTATGCATGATTCTCAGCCAAGGCTGACTATTGTATATTATTGTACAGTTTTGCATAGTTAGGTCTTTTTCTTATCGTGATCCAGTTTGTGATTAGTTTCTGTTTCTTTTGACAGATGTCAATGGAATATTCCACCTACATAGGATTCGTGGATTTTCCAAGCTATCACACTCAACACTCAGCTTCTGCTTCTTGGGTGATTTATACTCCTATGGGTCAGGTACTATCTTCAAGAGGCATATGTTTGTGGCAATCTTCCAACAATGTTGTCGAATATAGTGCTGTTATCGAACTTCTACAGGATGTCATTTCACATGGCGTTCTCTCTCTTGAGTCACGTCTTGATTCGTAGTTAGTAGTGTCACAGCTTAATGGTTTGTACCATGTTAGAGATCCGACGTTATTAAGAAGATTCTTACATGTGAGATTATTAGAACAGCAATTTGACAATATAACATATATACACATTCCAATAATTAATAATCAAGTTGCTAACTCATATGCTAACTATGTGTTAGATAGACATTTGTTTCATACACAATAAATTCATCATAAACACAATTTTTACACATGTAAATAAATAAACCAATCACCATAAAAAAATTTATATAACATCCAAAAATGTGGTAATACATAGTGTCATGATACAAAAATGGGTCTCTCGATCCACCAACATATAATACATGGTAGTACAAAATGTATAGACTCCCAGGTATCTAATACTATGGAGGAGGAGGAGGGTTGTGATCATGGAAGGTCACTACGGATCTAGCTAGCCGTCGGAATAATCACACCCATGCTCGTGGTACACCCACCACCTGGCGCTGCATAGCCTCAGGCAAGTCCTCGACTTGCGCCATGGGAACCCTGTGTGTCAGCCTCACAAAATTAGTATGAATGCTGATATGGAGTGTCCACTCCACATCCAAACCTGTGATATCATCTCCTCTTCCCCTCTGTCTGTGATGAGGGAAGCCTTCCGGCCGTCGTGGTCCCACATCTGCACACAAATGGGAGATGTCACTATGTATTGTCACCGAAAAATATGTCTTTTGATTCCATATAATCAGAAAACACAAAAAAATTAAATAACTCAAAAATTAAAATAGAGAATCGATATTCGTTACCTATATTGCCATATGCCGATCCTGGTGGTAGCGGTATGTCCGGGTCCCCCCTGAAATCTATCCCTGCATAGGGGTAGTCATTGATGGAAACTATCTGTCATCGCCACCATGGAAAGAATTCAGTTGGATAGGGGTTGGCCACCCTACCTCCCCCCAGTCTATGCATTGGATCTACCCAATGCCGTTGGGACGAATCTCAAACCCCGTGAAGAGGAACGTCAACTCTGGGGATCAATCCTGGAACACGCTTGAAGAAAAAAGTGCTTAATATACTATTGAACCTGAAGTTCTACACTCTTCCTGCCTTACATTAACTAAGATGATGTTTCATGTTTCTCAGTAGTGTAGTGCTCCAATCATAAATAGTGGGTCTCATCCACTCCACTACATAGAACATCAGAGGCCGCGAGGCCTGGTGGAGTGATGCCAAGCCTGCTATCCTTCCCAATGTCAATAGTATGGCCTTTAGGCCCAGCACCTGTATAGCATTGGTAGGGACCTGATTCCCCACCTTCTTTGTGTCTAGATAGTAGTACACCACAATGTAGTCATCAATAGTTAGGCCACCTCCTGGCCCACCACAAGAACGAAGTTTCACTACTTCCCCCCATCAGGAAATCCCAGTAGTGAAGTATATGTCCTCCACCTCTGAAGTGAGGGACATCCCATCTATCTGGAAGGACTCAAGTCTGGATCCCAGTAATCCACTAGCATCTACAACAGTCTTGGTTTGGCTCTCGAGCCACCATGACACCAAAACTTATAGAGTCCACATGCACGTATATCTTGTTGAGCCATTAGATCAGCCCTTACTACCTCCTCTACCTCACCATGTTCACGCACTCTCCACTCTAGGAACATCCTACACAAAAAATTGCAAATTTTCCCATTAGATTACTTAAAAAACCTTATGCGCGGCCTCATACGTGACTGTTTTCCAAACAGCCACGTATGTATGCGTCTATGGGGGCATTTTTCGCATATATCCAGGCCTATACACAAAAAAAAAACCCTCAATTTCCACATGGGCCACATCACCCTTTTTAATTTGGCCTAGAAAACTCAATTGACCATGGAATTTGATAAAAATTACATCAAAATGGAAGAGAAGAGCATGGGTAAGTACCTAGAAGAAACGGTAGTGGATTCCACCAGCTGGATCTCCTGGAATTCGTTGTTGAAAATTTGAGCTTAAATGGGTAAAAATTTCAAATGTTTTATAATATATTGAATTGTTTATTATTTATAGAAATTTTTCAAATTTTTGAAAATTTTTACCCCCTTTCCTATAGTTTCGACAATTTCTAATGATTTTGGACTGTTTTTGACCTAAATCATGATGTAGGAGCCCTTTTTCAGTGTTGTTTCAGCCGTTGGATTGACCCATTCATGTCGATCTCAGGTATCATGTCTAAACTGGCATATAGTTTAGGTTTCATCACCGTTTGCATTTTGCATGACCTTATGACTATTTCATCATAACCTTAGGTACGAATCCACTCTATTATGTCACGAAACCTTCTTGTTGTTTTAGAAGTGGCATGATATGAGTGGTAGAGCTACACCTTACATGGGTACCCTATTTAGCGCCTTATTTGCATTTGGTGCCCATGCTGATGTTTTCTCCTTTAGGGTGTGGGAGTCTGTTGTATAGTACTGCCATGACATTTTGCAAGAGCCTCATACTCCTCTTGATCTTTTGTTAGCCTATTTCCCTCAGGACTCCCTCATGTCAAGTTGTGAATACATTATCATGAGCTTTGCCTGCCTTATTGATCTTTATGTCGGTTTCCATGACATTACGTTTCAGCCATATAGCCCAAGCTTGTCTCATGTCTAGCCATGCAAAGCCATTTTTTATATCCTTTGCAACTTGATTCCCTTTTTACCAGGAGGGGATTTTCCCCCGAGTGTCGATATCCTACACATGTATCCTTGCATTGAGCATAGGTATGTTGCACTGCTTGGAACTAGTTTGTTTTCCCTTATGACACTCGTCTCTTCCTAGTCTATAACTATAAAGCAATTTTATTCTTTTTCAAGATTTTAAATATTTGAAAAAGTCCAAAAAAATCAAAAAACCAAAAAGCAGGACAAGGAAAGATGTTATCTTTGGCAGCTGTCGAGTCGTGTCACCTTCGAACAGAGCACTGTATATCACATCCATTGGTTGGGTTTATAGTTTGACTTTAGGAGCTGTACTCGTTTATCTAATTTTATCTCCACTGACTGGTTAAGCTTCCAGTCCCCATGGAGCCTCTATCGATGCCTCCTGTGTCGCAGAGATGTCCCAGTTTGTATATCGAGTCTATGCTACCTTTATTCAGTCACCATATGCCGTTATGATATTGTTCGAAGGGAGTTGAAGCCTGAGTTAGCCATTCCTCAGTTATCTTGACTTTTCATGTCGGCCATTCCCGGTATAGTTACTGGTTCGTGCACCTTATGATTGAGTCCTTCCACATTATAACGCTTTCCTGAGTACCTCGTGTTGGATGATGGCAGATGCCTTAATGCCCTCCTTCCAGCGGATTTCATCCCATCAACTTGAGATCATTTATTCTGGGATTGGAATCTAGAGTCAGTTTGAGTGCCTTGAGACTTTCAGTCATCAGTGGCAGGTTCTCTCACCATCGACAGTCTTTGGGAATACATTAATGTCCGCTGATCGATGGAACCTCTCAAGTGTTTGAACTCAACACATTTATTCACACTTGTTATTTTGCACTCTAGTACCTTGATTCCCATTTTCATTATCGGTGGATGATCTCGTGCCTGTTAACGGTATACATTAATGACCGGTAATCAGACGATGGACTACTATGTTCGACCTCGACACCTCTATTCACATAGTAGGACATGTACTCGTAGTGGTTTGTGTAGAATACTTTCCAAATTGGTGGATTCTCTTATATGCTACCTCCTTGATCATGCCAATGTTCATGAGATCTTAGCTCTCGTGACTTGATTCTAGTATATCTCAGACATTTCCAGCCACCATGGAGATCTTGGTCTGTTATATATCTTCAGCCATTATGGAGATCATGGTCCTTTGTATATCTTCATCATGGAGATTCTGATCTATGTATATTGTACGTGGCGATGACCACTTATGTGATATCTTGTATCATGCCTATTCATGGCCATTGTACTCTTATGTATCTGGGACTGCTATATGTATTTGCAGTTAAGTGCAGAGATGTATTATTGTACTATGCTGATTGAGTGGCTGGCCTTCCATTTGGGATTCTTCATCACTCCACTTCTAGGATGGACTTATAATGTATTTTTGCCATTGTATGACTCCTTTGACGTTACACATTAGGGGGCATCTGTTATAGCTGATTTTACCACTCCAGGTGAATCACACTTTGTATGGCCTTCCCCTGTCCCTCTGTAGACTCCTTAGACCCCGTGGACCATTTTTTGTCCTTTGATGTTTCCTTTACCATCCCTAAAAACATGTGAAAAATGATACACGTGACTTTTAAACCTGTAATCGTGTATATACGTGGGTTTGACCACTAAAACCGTGTACATCAGGATGTGTACAAAATCCAAATCCTTTTGGAGTTTTCCTTGACATGGATCCGACTCACTTGACTCCTGGCCTTCCCTATGCCTTGAGATCGCTTAGATTCGACCTTTCATTACCTCTTTGAAAAGATATATAAGGATCCC